>SRPW01000156.1:0-35541 GCA_018360225.1 Claviceps pusilla | reverse complement strand
TAGATAAAACATAAGGAGCAGAGGTTCTAGAAACAGCTAAGCATAAATTGCTAAAGCTGGCTAGCGTACAAGAATAAATAAATAAATATTATTATTCTAAATATATACCTTTTACCTAACTAAAGGAATACTATAAAGAATATATATAAAAAGTATTAAATATCCCTTTTAAATACCTTTAGTTTCTTTAACTAACTTTTAGTATAGTATAAATACTATAATAAAATAATATTTATCTTTTAAAGAGAAATTAAAGTATTTTATATTATAATATAAGAATATAAGAATTCCTTAGTATATACTTAATGCTTTATAAATAAGTAATTCTATAAACACTATACCTTTATATAAATATATATTAATAATATTATAATTTTCTTTAATACTCTTAAAGAATATTTAGCTTACCTTAAAATAATATTTTAAATTCTTAAAAAATACTATCTATATATAATAGCTAAGAAATTATTTATTAGCTACTCTTTAATTTAATTTTTAAGTTTTATTATAAATATAAAAGGTATTATTAATATTAATAACTATTGTGTCGGGGGGAAAGTCCCCCGTCCCTGTATTTCTGACAGCCGCACGCAGCCACGCAGCCGCGCAGCCGCGCACAAGATGACAGCTGTCAGTAACTGCAGTCACGTGACTTCCACCTAGTATATAAGCAATGTAAATTGCTAAATTTATAGATAGAAAAACAACCCGCACTTAAACCTTCAAAAGTTCAACCACTTGTGGCTAGCTTGCAGCCGTTAGCAGCTGTAAGCTAGGTGTTGGGCCTTGAATTATGATATATTTTGTTTAATATTCTGGATTTTTCTATTCGGTGCCGGACCGTAATTCCGATGACCTAACTAGGATCCCTATTATTATCTTCGGTGCTGGACCGTAATTCCGATGACCTAACTAGGATCCCTATTATTATCTTTAGTGCCGGACTGTAATTCCGATGACTTTGATTATTATTCTTCTTTTTCTTCTTCTTTTCTTCCTTTTTCCTCCTTCTGACAACTGCCGGCTAGCTAATAACCTCATAGCTGCACTAGCTTGCAGCCGCCCATAGCTGCCATTGGCCATAACCTAGCTCGTTAGGGGGGGTGTTGTTCTTTTTCCCCCTGTTACAAATAGTGGTTTCGCCCGGGCCGAGCAAATTAGGTAGCCTCTGCATTACATATAATTAGAGGCCACCATCTAGAGCGGACCTTATCATAACTAACTAGCCGAAACCCCTGCCTAGTTATAACTGCTAATAGCTGCTAGCAGCTGCAATTGCAATTTATCTTGCTAGAGCGCGGCCGCTAGCAGTTATTTATAAGGATATTTCCTTACCTAGGATTTATCTAATCTAACAATTTCTAGCTTTTCCCTTAGCTAGCTAGAAAACCCTTAAAATTCATAGCTAATAGACAGACTAGCACCTAACTTAACAGCCCGCTAACGCTGCAAATTTCCCCTTTTCTTCTTTTTTTTTCCCTTCCTTTCTTTCTCTTTTTATAATCCTTGCCCTTCCCCGCTAAAAGTGGGTTTTATAGCTACCCTTCCCTTACTAGAAGTAGGTCTATTAGCTGCCCACCCTAGCAAATTCCTTAGCTAATTATAAATAAGACCTTTTTCTAAATTTTTGTAAATTTTTCGCCCTCTTTTTCCTCTCTTTTCTAGTAATTCCTAGCTGCTAAGCTAACCTTAGTAGCTGTTAGCTAACCTTAGCAGCTATTAATTATTTATCTAGTCTTATAATTACTAGCTAACAATCCAACTCTATAGCCGTTAATAACTCTATAGCTATTAATTGCTAATCTAGTCTTACAATCGCTAGTTGCTAGCTATTAATCTAATTATAAAGGTAAAAGACACTACTTTTTACTTCTTTTCTTCCCTTCTTCCCTTCCTACTTGCAGCCATTAATCCAATTATAAAGCAGCCTTATAGCTGTTAATCTAATTATAAAGCAGCCTTATAGCTGTTAATCTAAGGGAAAAGAGATAAATTCTACCCTTTTTCTTTCTAATTCTAATTACTTATACCTATATACAGCCGGCCATAGCTAAGGCAGACGGTCTGACAAGCTATAGCTGCCTATAGCTACAATCCTAATTCCGACCGACAAATTATAAGGAATCGGGGAGGCAGCCGGTCTAATAAGCAGCTTACACACAGCTGTCCACGGCTATCTATGGCTACAATCCTAATTCCGACTAATAAATTATAAGGAATTGGGGAGGTAGCCGGTCTGATAAGTAAGGAATTAGAAGGCAGACGGTCCGACAAGCAGCTTGCACACAGCTGTCCACGGCTATCCATGGCTACAATCCTAATTCCGACCGATAAATTATAAGGAATCGGGGAGGCAGCCGGTCTAATAAGTAGCTTATAGCTGCCTATAGCTATAATCCTAATTCTAACTAATAATTATAAGGAATTAGGAAGGCAGACAGTCTAATAAGCAAGGAATTAGGGGGCAAAAATTTATATAAATGTTTTTTTACTAACTTTTCTCTTTTTTACCCTATTTTCTTTCTTTTGCTTGCTTTCTATTAGTTATTCTTAATTATATAATGCTAATAGTTATGTAATTAAGGGGGGAGGTGTTATGTTAGGGGGAAAGTCCCCTGTCCCTATATTTCTAACAGCTACACGCAGCTACGCAGCCGCGCAGCCACGCATAAGATAATAGCTGTCAGTAACTGCAGTCACGTAACTTCTACCTAGTATATAAGCAATGCAAATTGCTAAATTTATAGATAGAAAAACAACCCACACTTAAACCTTTAAAAGTTCAACCACTTATGGCTAGCTTATAGCCGTCAGCGGCTGTAAGCTAGGTGTTAGGCCTTAAATTATGATATATTTTGTTTAATATTCTAGATTTTTCTATTCAGTGCCGGACTGTAATTCTAATGACCTAACTAGGATCCCTATTATTATCTTCGGTGCCGGACCGTAATTCCAATGACCTAACTAGGATCCCTATTATTATCTTCGGTGCCGGACCGTAATTCCAATGACTTTAATTATTATTCTTCTTTTTCTTCTTCTTTTCTTCCTTTTTCCTCCTTCTGACAACTGCCGGCCAGCCAACAACCTCATAGCTGCACTAGCTTGCAGCCGCCCACAGCTGCCATCGGCCATAACCTAGCTCGTTGGGGGGGGTGTTGTTCTTTTTCCCCCCGTCACACTATATTAAGGTATTTAAAAACCTTTAAATACCTACTATACTTTTAAGTTTTAAAATCTTTATAAAGATAGCTAAAATATTTTATATTAAGATTTATTAGTTTAATTTATATGTTTAATCTTTATAAAATAAAAAAACTAAAATTCTTTAGAACTTTTATAAGAATAATAAGCTTTTTAGTAAGTTATTTAAGTAAGTATAGAAATATATAGCTTAGTAGGTAAGTTTTATACCCTTAAAGTAGGAAATTATATTCTTTAAGGTAATTTAGAAACTCTTATATATTAAGATTCTACTTTAGTATTATAACTCTAAAAGGCCTTATTTTTTTAATATTAATATATATAAAAAGGGTTTTAGTTTATATACCTTTTAATTAGTAGTTAACTAAAATAATACTAGTATTCTTAAAAAGAATATTAATAGTAATAAACTCTACCTTATTTTATTTCTTTTTTAACTAACCTTAGCTATTAAAAAAAGCTATAGCTTAATAAAGGTAAAGGTTATTACTATTATATAAAGAATAAGGAAGCTAAGGAAAATAGCTTAATTTAATTTATTAGCTATAAATATTATTACTAATTACTTATTAATAAAGGAAATTATTTAGTATACTTTATATATAATAATAAATCTTAATAAAGCTAACCTTAAGCTTACTAAGGTTATAAATTATCTTTTATAGTTTAAAATCTATATTATCTATATTTTAAGTACTTTAAATATAATATTTAATACACTTTCTTACTTATTTATTAATATTAGCTATAAAGAAGTAGCTAACTATAATAAATTTAATAAACTTAATATTTATATATACTTTAGAGAGAAATATATAGCCTTTATTATTATAAATAATAATTTAAAGGATTTTATTATAATAGGGTATTAATATAATATAAAGTATAGCTAAAGTATTAAGGGTATTACTATATATAGAGAGAGGTAATACTAAGCTTATTAAAACTAACTATAAATTCCCTTATATAGCTAGGACCTTTAAGATAATAAATATCTTAATTACTATAATTTAAAAGAATTATATTAACTTTATATTCCTTAAAACTATATAAAAGCTTTTCTTTAGCTAACTTATAATAATACTTATTACTTTAGTGTAAAGAGAATAGCTAAGAAGCTCTTTATTATTTAATTTTTATAAATAAGTAGCTAGATATATACTTATATAATATACTATAATATTTATAAAAAAAGCGCAGTCCTTTAATATTAAGCCCTAAAATAAATAAAACCCTTTTAAATAAAGCTAGTACCTTTTTATAGTATTTTATTAGATTTTATTATAAGTATACTAAAGGTTAGCTTTATAAATATAATATAAGTAATAAAAGGATTTACTACCTATAATTTACTTTACTTAATTAACTATTTTTTTAATAAAAAAATAATTTTTATTCTTAGCTATAAAGAGTATTTAGTAAAAATCTAAACTAAACTCTTATTAAAAAAACTTTACCTTACTAATTAAAGACTATTATATAAAATTATTAGTAATAAGGACTCTAAGTTTATCTTTAACCTTTAAACTATACTTTTTTATAAGCTAGGAGTAAAATTCCTTATAGCTATAATATATTACCTATAAACTAATAATATAGTAAAGTATAAAACTAAACTATATTTATTATAAAATAGTATTATATAGTAACTAACCTAAATATCCCCTAGCCTTTAATGCTTTTAGTGCTTTAATACTATTTTAATAATATAGCTATAGCTTTAATTAACTAATTACTTAATAAACTTATACTTAGTTATAAGCTACTTATAGTAATAAACCTCCTTATTAATTAAAATTAATTTATTATAAACCTTAAGAATACTAACTTTATAATACTTTAAAAGTTATATTAAAAGGAAGCTAAATATATTATTATAATAATAGCTATATTTATAAAGATTAAATATAACTTTAAGTATAACTTAGTAAATATTAATATTAAGAATATAGTATACCTTAGCTATATTTAGAGTATAAGCTTTAAAATAAGCTTAAAAAAAATAGTCTTTTTAATATACTAAACTATATAAGGTTTTAAAATAAATCTTTTCTCTCTCTTTTTACTTAAATTTTCTACTAACTTTAAGGATATATTTAGTTGTTTCTATAGCTTATATTTAAAAACTATAATAAAGTAAAGACTTTTTTAAAAAAAATTAAATTAATATTACTATTAATAAACTTAACTAAATTAAGTAAAGTAAACTACTAAGAAATTAAAAAAATTTAAAATTACTATATATAATTCTTTTAAAAAAAGGGTAAGAAGCTTTATATTAATTTCTTAATTTATTAAAAGGAATACTTTACTAAAGATAATTAATAGATTTTAAAGGAAGAAATATATATTAACACTACTAAAATAGTTAATAAGTGCTTTATAAGGAATATTATTAATTAAAATAAGGAATACTATAAAAAAGGCTTTATAATACCTTTTAATTAATAAAATCCTAATTAGACTAGCTTTATATTTAAATTTATAAATATATATAGAGAATTCCCTATTAGTAGAAAATATTAATTATTTTCTAACTCTTTATATACTATAAGAGCTTACCTTAAGCTTACTTTTATAAAGCTTTATTAAGGTATATAAAATCCTTTACTTCCTATACTTTTTTACTTTTTTTCTTTACTTTTATTTCTTTATTCTTTTATACTTTTTTTTTAAAAAATTTATATACTACTACCTTCTTTTTAATAATAATTATTTATACTTAATTTATATCTTTCCTTAGCCTATATAAATACACTACCTAAACCTTTAACTTTTTTAAGTCTTTTTATAGTATATTAAATCTACTAACTAAAGGTTATTAGTATTAGTTCTACTAATTACTATATTAAACCCTAATAAAAATTAAGCTAAAAGAAGTATTAATAGAATATATATAGTAAACTTCTATATTTTTCCTTATATTTATATACTAAAGCCTTTATTAAGCCTTATTTTTACTACTAACTTTTTATAAGCCTTTTAAAGTAATTAGCTTTAAAACTTAAAAATAATATAAATTTCTATAATATTAACCTAGCTAACCTATTAGGTTTTATCTTTAATTCTTATCTCTAAGAGACTAATATTCTAACTAGCTAGCTAAAAAGCACTTTTACTACCTAAAGTAGTAAGTTTTATAGTAAAGATAGTAATAACTTAAGTATACTTTGTACTATACCTTAGCCTACTATAGCTAACTAAAATGTAAAAAAGAATATCCTTAATATAAATAATATAAATCCTACCTAGAAGCTAAATAATACTAATAATATTAAAAAGAAGGCTTTAATAAGCTTATTTTTAATAAACCTAACTAATAATGTTACGTGCTGGAATGCCTTATAAGGGCCTATATTCGCCGTAGTTATCAACTAATGGCCGCGGCAGACCTCTTGGCCCAATGGATTAGGCATTGGGTCAGCTAATTCTAGACCGTAACAGCTAGTAGCAATTACGCGTGTTCGAGTCCCGACCGTGTGAAGTTACGGAAAAAATTCTAGATTAGTGGGTCTGTTTTAAGCGTTGAGTCCAGCCACAAGCTAGGGATCTTAGGTCTTAGTAGACTAGCTAATATTAGGATTAACGACCCTAGTTAGCTATCCCTTTGGGTGCGGTAAGGCGCCAAGCAGGTCACGGGACCCATACCTGCCCGATACATACTAGGTACCTCTTAGCCCCTTAGTATTCCCTAAAAAAACCGTTTTAGTGGTATTGTTATATAAATTATTTTGTAATATCTTCTAAGAGCAATAAAAGTGACATTTTAGAGAACCTTTTTTAAAGGCAGCAGCCGCTAGGTAAGGCTTGCAATGCATGCCCGCAAGGGACCTGTTATGGTTGTAATGTATGTAATGTAGCTCTTTGTACTAAGGGAAATTTTTAGGACTTTTATTATAGTGCAGTTCCTATAGAAATCTAAGTACCCCTCATTTAGCCCCGGTATGATTGGCCCACTAACCCTGTCGGTACCCATTTGGCGCCTTACCGCACCCAAAGGGATGGGATTTCGATTCCGCACTATAATCCATAAAAACTAGCTTGGAAGGTCCCCTCTAGTTAGTGATAGACTTCATCAACCTAACCTAATTAGGCTAGCTAGGGACAGCTAGCTTGTAATGCCCCCCGCACCTGTTACGTGCTGGAATGCCTTATAAGGGCCTATATTCGCCGTAGTCATCAACTAATAGCCGCGGCAGACCTTTTGGCCCAATGGATGAGGCATTGGGTCAGCTAATTCTAGACCGTAACAAATAAGCTAGCAACTACTACTAAGGAGGTAGTAAAATATATTACTAATACTATAATATATTAATACCTCTACTAATTTATAAAAGCTTATAGTAAAATATATATACTTTATAATATATTAAATAATATTAACTTTATTATTATAGTTAATATTGAAAAAAACTATATAAAGTAGTAATATATTAATGAGTAAAGACTTAAGAAAAAGAATTAAATTTTTAAGAATACTCTTTATATTTATAGTATAGAATTTACTAAAGCTAGAGCTAAAATTAGCTATAATAAATTTAGCATTAAGAAAAATAACCCCCTTTATAAACTATACTTAAAGATAATAGCCTATTATATTAATATTTTTAAGGGACTTAATACTTAAAGTAATAAAGCTATAGTAGCTACTATAAAAGGTAATAAAGCTTAAGCTAAAGGTAAATTAAAACTCCTTATAATTTATACTACTTAAAACTCCCTTTAAATAATAGTTTTTATTTAAAAGAATAAAGATAGCTATAAAAATTATCTCTAAACCTTCTAGCTTTTAGTAAAAGCTATTTGTCATAGCCACCCACGATTATAGCCGCCCGCGCGGCGAACGTGTAGATAGCCTTAAAGGGTTAAGGTAGGCGTAAAGGAATAAGGCATATAATAGCCTTACTATAACTTAGTAGCATACTAAGGGGGTATATAAAAGAAGGAGAGAGAATATTTATATAATAAAGTAAAGATTTATACCTTTAAGTACTACCCCTTACCTAGTAGCTATATTACTATATATACTTTATATTTTAATCTTTACTTTACTAAGCTATTTCTTATAACTAGCCTTAATAACTAAATCTCTTTTTTTTTAGGGATAGTAAACTATTAACTAAATTAAAATATTTACTAAAATAGTTACTTACTTAGCTAGCTATAACCTTACTATAGCTTTATAAGAAGTAGATAACTTATTAGGTATAATTAAAAAAGAGAGATACTTTATAACTATAAACCCAAAACTTACCTATATAAATAAATAAAAAACTAATAAAGAAATTACCTTAAATAAGAAAATTAAGAAAGTAGTATAGTTACTATAAGCTACTTATATAACTTATAAGTATAAGACTCTTAAGGTGCTTTAGAGATCCCTTAAAGAAATTAACCTTATAAAGAATTATATAAGTAGTAAGCTAAGTATTATTAATACCCTTAATATTAGCTATATTATAACCCCTAAGCTATAAGCTTACCTTATACTTATAATACTTTTTATATATATAGAACTTATAAAAGCTTAACTTAAAATACCTATATATAGAGGTAATACTTATAAAAGTCTTTAGAACTTCTTATTAGACTTATATATAGTATTTACTATAGATCTCTATATATTCTTTAAGGATATAGCTAAGGTAGTATATATTAATAGCTGCCTTACTAATAATATAAAGTATTAGTAAATATAATATACTACTACTAATAGCTTTATAGACTTTAGAGAATATATTTAGATTAGATTTATAAAGTAGCTTAAAATAAAAACTATTAATAAAAACATATACTACTTAGAAGCTATTAAAGCATTAATAAACCTTTAATAAAATAATAAAATATTATTTTTAACCTTCTTTTAAAAGTAAAGTAAAGTTAAAGCTAAGCTTTCTAAGCCTATTTTAAAATATCTTTAGATTTATATATTCCTTAATAGCCTTAACCTTACTACTAGGAAGTAAATACTAAGCTAGAAGTTTTTATAAAGCTAGAATTACCTTTAAAGGTAAGGCTAAAAAGTAAAAGTTATTAATAAAGAAATACTAAATAACTAAGAGTACTTAAACTTATTAAAGTATAAATAATAAAGGTTATGCTCCTTTATAGTAAGCTAGAAGCGTTATAACTATAGACCCCTAGGTAATAAAGACTTTAATAATATCTAATATTATAAATACTAAAAAGATAGGTATATCTCTTCTAAATACCTAGAACTAAATTATATTATTTATAAAAGTAATAAATATTCTATAAGCTAGCACTAACTATATTATAAGAACCTAATGCCTTAAAACCTAGATATAAACTTAATTCTAGTTAATACTAATACGCTATAAAGCTATATACCCTTTATAATAAATACCCCTTATAAAGTAAATACTTTAGTTATTAATAAAGTAAAAGAATATAGAAAGATAGATAATAAAATAAGAATAAAAGTATTAGTATAGTAGGATTACTATTAAATAGCTATAAGGGTGCTATTTAACTTAAAAGTAGAGAGATTAATAATATACCTAAGAATATTAAATAAAGGGAACTAGGTAAATATAGAAGTAAATGTTATACTACTAGTTAGTATCTTAGGTAAGGCGCTTAACTATAAGGGTATATTAAATAAGTTAGTTAGTATTACTAATAGCATAAGTTATAGTAAAATATATTAAGTTTACTACTATATTATTAATATATAAAAGGATATACTCTTAGGTATAAATTAAGTAAAGAACTATAAGCTATAAATTCTATCTTAAAATAATAAGACTTAAAGGCATTTAATAATATAAGAGTGCTTTATATTTACTGGGTATATAAAGTAAATTTACTATAAAAGGAAAAATATAATTATATTATTAGTGCTAGCCTTAGTATAGGTTAAAGAAATATAAAAGGAGGAGAAAGGTAAAGTTAACCTATAAGTAGAAAAAGATAATATAGTAAAACTATAAAGGAATAACTAAAATAAATATTATAAGCTACTAAGTAATAACCTAGCTAAGAAAGTACTACTAAAAGTATATAAGGAATTTATAAATATATTTTTAAAAGAACTTACTAGCTAGCTTCTAGCCCTAGAAGGATAAATATATATAATTAAATTAATTAATAGTAAGACACCTCTTTAGGGACCTATTTATAACCTTATAAAGAAAGAGCTATAAGTTCTCTATAAGTACTTAGTGGATATATAGTAAAAGGGGTAGATTTAATAGTTAATAAGTCCTTTAAGTACTTTAATTCTATTTATACTAAAGAAAGAAGGTTAGCTAAGGCTATATATTAACTATTATAGCTTTAATAAGGTTATAAGGAAGGATAAGGCTCTATTATTATTAATTTTAAAGATTCTTAACTAATTAAAAGAGGTAAAGATAGTAATAAAGATTAACTTAAAAGATATATACTATTAGCTATATATTTATAAGGATAATAAGTAGAAAATAGCGTTCTACTATTAATATAAGAACTTTAAATATTTTATAATGCCTTTTAGCCTTATAAATACACTAGCTACCTTCTAAGAATATATTAATAATATGCTTAAAGAGCTTATTAATACTATTTGTATTATTTACCTTAATAATATCCTAATCTATAGTAGTAACTTAGTAGCGTATAAGGGATATATTAAATAAGATTTATAAAAACTTTAGAAAGCTAAGCTTTATACTAACCTTAATAAATATAAGTTTATTATAATATATATTAGCTTTCTTAGCTTTATAATAACACTAAATAGAATTAAAATAAAGCCTAAATGTATTAAGGTAGTAGTAGAGTAGCTACTACCTTATAGTGTATTAGATATTTAATGCTTCCTAGGGTTTATAGAATTCTATAGATACTTTATTTAAGAATATAGTAAGATTGCTATTTTACTAATAAATTTATTAAAAGGTAATAATAAGGGCCCTTTATAGCTAAGTAATAGTAAGCTAGTAGCGTTTAATTAACTTAAGTAGAAATTCCTTAAAGCCTTTATTTTTATTTACTTTAATTTAAAAGCGCTACTTAGAATAAAGATAGATATATTAGCCTTTACTATTAGGGCTATTATAGCTTAGCTATTGCTAGGTAGTTAGTACTTAGTAGCTTATATATTATAAAAACTAGCTAGGCTAGAACTAAAATATATAATACTAAATAGTAAGCTTCTTATTATTTAAGAGGCTTTTTATATTTAAAGGCACTATTTAGCCTATTTAAGGCACCCTATTTAAGTTATTACTAACTACCTAAATTATAAGTACTTTACTATAAAGCTAAAGCTATTTAGCTATTAGGTTAATATACTAAATAAGCTATGCCTATTTAACTTTATTATAAAATACTACTTTAATAAGCTAAACTTAGTAAATAGCTTATTTTATAAACTAAACTACTTTTTAAAAAAAGCAGTAACTAAAGCGTATATATTATACTTACTACTATTTCTTATTAAGTTTACTGTAAATAAGTAGTGTAGCTATAATATATAGTTAGTAGCTAGTACTCTAAATATTTAGGATAAGATAGCTAAGCTAATAAGCTAGCTAGTATTATTATTTACCTAAGCTAAGCTATAACCTAGCTATACGCTAGTAATAGTAAAGATAAATATAATATATCTAGCTTAAGTTAACTTATTATAAATTAAAGAATTAGCTAAGTAAGAGAGACTAAGAGAAGTAAAGCAAATTAAAGTAAGTAATATAGATATAGTAAGTAAGGGGATAGGTAGCTAAAATAAAGAAGTCTTAAAAAATAAAACTAAAAGCCTTCTTAGCTTTAAAAGATATTTAGGTTAGCTTTATTTATTAAGTAGTAGACTTTTACCTAGAAAACTTATATATAGTATAGGTATAATAAGTAAAGGAATAGGTAGCTAAGATAAATAAGTTTTAAAGAATAAGACTAAATCTCTCTTTAACTCTATAAAGCACTTAAGTTAGCCCTACTTATTAAGTAGTAAACTTTTACTTACAGAAAGAACCTACTAAAAGCTTATAGTAAGGTTAGTAATTATTAAGAGAACCTTTATTAAGTTAATCTTTAAGTAAGCTAACTATAAGAAATTAATTACTTTAATATTTAAGTCTTTAAAGTCTATATAATTAAAGGATACCTTAGTATAATAATAGCTAAAGCTATTAAGTAGTAATAAGATAGCAGTATCTCTAAAGAGTATTGCTTAAATAGTTAATAGAAATAAACTATTATTATATAAAACCTAGGCTTATATTCTAGCTAATATAAAAAGTAAAGTTTTATAGCTTACTTATAATAACTTAGTAGTAAGATATTAAGGTATAAGCAAAATAATTAAATAAGTTACTAGCTAATATTTTTAGCTAGGCTTAAGATAAGATATTAAAACCTATATTAGTAATTATATAAGCTACTAGCTTAATAAGCTATAGTTATATTAACTTTATAGTAAGCTAGTAATGCTACTAGTGCTAAAAAGACTATTTTAAGAAATCTCTATAGACTTTATTACTAGCCTACCCTCTATTAAATATATAAATAGTAAAATATATAATATAATTTTAATAGTAGTGGATAAATTCTCTAAGTATATACTCTATATTACTATAACTATAAAGGTAACTATTAGTAACTTAGTAACTATTTTTATTAAGAATATCTTTTAAGATTATAAAGCTCTAAAGGGTATTATAAGTAATAAAGGCACTATTTTTACTAATAAATTCTAAAAAACCTTCTACTACCTTTTAGTAACTAAGCAGCTATTAAGTATTACTTTTTACCCTTAAATAAATAGCTAAACTAAAAGAATAAACTAAATCTTAGAATATTACTTAAAAGCCTTTAAATACATAAAGTAAACTAACTAGCTAGACTAACTAGCCCTTATATAATTTATATATAACACTAGCTATTATATAGCTTATAGCTTTATATTAGTAGAGTTACTATAAGGATATAAACTATAAGGACTAAACTAAGTAACTAAACCTCTAGATATTATTAATTAGTATATAAAGGTTAAAGTAAAGGAATTATAAAGTAAGCATACTAAAATAAAGTAGCTACTAAGCAATACCTAAGCTTAATATACTAAATATTATAACACTAAGTATAAGCTAATAGAGTTTAATATTAGTAACTATATCCTACTATTTATAAAAAATATTAATTTATAATAGCTAAGCTAAAAACTTATAGTAAGGTATTTAGGACCTTACTAAATTCTTAAAAGAATTAGTTATTATAGCCTTACCTATAGACTAAGACTACCTCTAACTTTATAACTATATAATATACTTAATATTATAAGCCTTAAACTATTTAAAGGCAACCTATGCTATAAGGAAGCAGCGTTAGTATAGTTACTACTTAGAGAGAATATAGAAGTGTATAAAGTAGAATAAATTATAACCTATAAATATAAAAGCAAGCAAAGGAAATATCTAGTAAAGTAAAAAGGCTATAATAAAACTAAAGACTTATAGGTACTATAATAAGACTTTACCTCTAAAGATATAATAAAGGAATATAAGTAAGTAGTATACAGCTAGGTAGCTAATTAGTTATAAGTATAATAAATTAATAATAAAATATATATTATTTCCTAGCAAAAAAAAATAAGCCTATTTAGCTAAGTAAAGCTAATATAAGAAAAAAAAGAAATAATAAAAAAATAAAAAAGAGTATAAAATAAGCTATTTTTATATAGTAACTACACTACTATAGCTTATTATTATTTTTCTCCCTAGCTAAATTTTCTATCAAGTTAGAGAGAGCCTTTAAAAATATATATAGCCTAATAGGGTATAGTAAAGTAAAAAAGGGGGTCTCTCCCTAAGCTAAGTATAAGGGAGGCTAATTAATAAACTAATAGGAGGTTAGTAGTAATAAATAAGTAAAAAGAAATAAAAGGGAAAGTAACTTACTATAGAAAGGTTTTTATAAATAAACTATAAATAGTTAGCTTAGTTAATAGAAATAAGTAGCTAATTTATAGATATAAGCTATTATATTACTGCATTCTAATAGTACTAGTACTCTAAAGTAAGCTTAAATAATAGCTACGCCCTTTTAGCACGCCCTAACTTATCTATATTTTTCTACTTATTAAAAGCTATATTTAGTGTAAAGATAATAATAAGTAAACCCTAGTAGTAAGTTAGTAGAGAGTTAATTAGGAGCTAGTGTAAGTATACTAGGATTTAAAAATACTCTAAATTATTAGTCTTCTCCTTTATAAGGTAGAAAATATTTTAATATAAATATACTTAATGTATGTTTTATTAAAAAGATATAGTAAGTTAGTAGCAATAACTAAGTAAGATTATAAGAAGTTCTTTAACTTATATAATAATAGCTTTTATTATTATACTTCTAGGAAGTATACTTAGTACTAGCCTTTATATAAAAAAAAAAAAGAAAAAAAAGAAAACCTATTAGTAAAAGTAGTAGCTACTATATAGTAAGTTACTTACTATTAAAGGGATTACACACTATAGGGACTAGAGTCCCTACTATAATATATTAAGGCTATAGATTATATTCTTCTTTATTGCTAGTAGGAGGTTTAGGTTATAACTTCTAAGTATAAACTTAATAACTATACTATAAGTAGGGAAGCTTCTCCTTACTAGTAGTAAGAGCGTAAATATTAGTATTAAATTAAGTAACTAATAAATATAAAAGAAAACTTATATTATAATAGTTATAATATTAGGGGTAGGGTTAAGCTTTATAGTAATATAGTAGTAGTGTTTTATTAAAGGAGTTTAATTTTTAGGGGCTATAGTAAACTAGCTAAAAGTTAGTAGCTAGTAAGTAAGGAAATAGCTAAAAAAACTTATAAAAAGTTTATTAAAAAAAAGAGAAAAAAAAAGAAGCTATTTATAAAAGTAAAAATAATTAGTAAATTAATAAAAAATAGCTAAAATAAATAAAGTTAGTAAAATTTTAAGTAGTAAGAAAAAAGAAAAAGAGTAGTAACTTTACTAAAAGCTAGCTATAAGGGAAAACTTATAATCTAAGTATAGTTATTAAAAAGGAAAAGGTATAAAAAAAAAGGGGAAAAGAAGGCTTTTATAGTTATTTAAAAACTAAAGGAATAAGGCTATTATATATAAAAGCACTCCTAGCTAGGTAGCTAAGGCACTTAAATTAGTAAATTATAGCGTAGTAGCAGTAGCTTAGCTACTTATTAATAGCTATTAGTAACTATAATAATAAAGTAAGCCCCTAACTTAATAGTATAGCCCTAAATAAAAAAGAAGGTTAGTTATAATAAACTATTCTCTTTTATAACCTAATAAATTAAAAGTATTATAATAATTATATAAGAAGCTAGTAGTATTACTATAGCTCCTTTTTATAATTAAATAACTTATTTTTATTCTTAAATTAATAAAAATAAAAAGAAACCCTACTACCTTAAATAAATAAGATATATTATAGCTAGTATATAAGGGACTAGTAATATTACTATAGCTTTACTTTCCTACTTTTATTTACTTTTAAATAGCTTATTCTTACTATATTAATACTTAAATAAAGTAATATTAATAGCTTTTTAATAAATAAAGGCAATTATAATAGAATAAAAGCAGTATAAGGTGCTCTTTGAAAGAATTAAGCACATTAAAAAGGATTATATATAAAGCTAGCTATATTATTATAGCTTTTTTTTATATTTTTTTTTACCCTTAGGTAGGTTACTTATACTATTAAATTAATAAAGTAAGGTAATACTAACTAACTTAGTTAATTAAAAGGTAGGTAAGTATAATAAAGGGGATAAGAAAGAATAAATAAAATTACTTAATAAGTATACTATTAAGTTATTATAACCCTTAAGTAAAGAAAAAGTAAGGATAAAAAAAAGGTAAAGCTAAGAATAATATTATAATATAATAACTAAAAGCTAGTGAATTATAATATATAAAAAGTAATACCTTTAGTAAGTAGTATAGTAGTAGTGTAGTTATATAACTAGTTAGGTATATATAATATAAAACTATAACTTACCCTAAGCTATAGAGTTAGGTAGTAAGAAATAAAGGTATTTTTAAGAAAGCTTTATAAAGAGTAAATCTACTTTATATAGTAATAAGTAAGGTATTATAATAACTTAGAGAAAGTAATAAGCTTATAATAACCCCTTTATAAAACTATAATTAGGGTAATTATAAAGAAAAGGGGGGTATTTTATTATAGCTACCTATAATTATAGTTGCCTATATAGCAAATATATAAATAGCCTTAAAGGGTTAAGGTAGGCATAAAGGAATAAGGTATATAACAGCCTTACTATAACTTAGTAGTGCACTAAAGGGGTATATAAAAGGAGGAGAGAGAATATTTATATAATAGAGTAGAGATTTATACCTTTAAGCACTACCCCCTACCTAGTAGCTATATCGCTATATATACTCTGTGTCTTAGTCCTCACTCCACTTAGCCATCTCCCATAACCAGCCTTGACACTATTATTATTACTAAATATATAAGCAATGCTTTTAGCTACTTAAATAAAACCCTTAGTAGCCTTTTATAATAGTTAGTAAGTCTTACCTTATAATAATCCTTAAGCTAACTACTTAAGTAACTATTATTATATTTAAATAGTTATTTAGTATATAGAATAAAGTCTTTATATATATTATAGTATTAAAGATAGCTATAAAAGCCCTGAAGTTTACTATAATAAACTATAGTAAAATATTTAAAACCTACTATAATAGTATTAAAGGCCTTATAGATATTTATAATATTATAAAGGCTAATACTCTAAAAATAATTAATACTAAAGTTAAAAAAGCTACTAAGTTTATACCTATAGTAAAGACTATTAAAGATATAGAATCCTACTTTATCATATTAAAAAATATAAATCTATTATAACTACCGTTATATCTATTATTAAATCTTTTATTAAATTACTTTAGTTTAAAGTAAAAACTATTAAGGCTAAAGTATAAACTATTAAGGCATTAGCAGCGCCCTTTATAGGTACCTTTAAGATATTTACTATAATAAGTTCTAATAAGTATAATAAAGATAACACTCTAACTCCCTATTTAAGGTATTTTATATATACTAAGCGCTAATAAGCTACTATAGGTAGCTTAAAGGCTATACTTTAAAAAGGGGATTTCAATAATCTTTTTAGTGCTATATTTTAGTATTTTTCTTATTTTCTATATTATTATTTTAATAGTATTTTATTTTAGAGTTCTAATAGTTACTTTAGTATAAGTAATTTTAAGTGTTCTATAATAAGTCATTACTTTAAAGAATTAAAATTAATAAAAAGTATAAAAGTAAGAAAGGTTTATAGGTTCTTATAATAATTATTACTAAGAATATAAGATCCTAGGGGGATCCCTTTTATATTTAGTATTGTGATGAATTCGAGCTGCAGGCTTAGATCCTTAGCGGAGCAGAAGAGGAGCATGTAAGGCGACCCACTGTACCTATAGGGTAAACCCTATAAATATATATTATATATAAAATAAGTATATAGTAAAGGGATATAGTAGTCTTTCCTTTCTCCTTATAAATAATAATAACTTTATTAATATTAAATTATAATTACTATTAAGGCTAGTTTATAATAATTATTATTTATCATAGCATTACTTATAATATTTATTTTTATATAAATAATATAATAAATTCTTAGTATTATAAATAGGTAGCTTAATTAGGTAATATATAGGGCTTACATTATTTTTATAAAACTATTACTTTAATAGTAGCTTAGCTTAAGAAATTATACTATTATATAGCCTTAGTAAACTAAGCATTCTATATAGATACTTTAATATATATTAATTAGAAATAACTTAAGTATAAGCTACTTTTAATAAGGAACCTTTTTAATAAAAATAGGGCTTTATTTTAAGCTTAATAAAGCTTTATAGTATATAAGCTAAAGGCTAACTTAGACTTTATTAGTACTAACTATAATAAATAGTTCCTTATTTATTAAAACCTATTACTTAAGATTTAAGTATAAGTAGCTTTATTTTTTAAGCTTAGTAATAATTATTAATATATACTAAGCTATTTTCTTAAGTACTTTAATACTATATTTATAAATCCTTATTTAAAGGAATATATAGTTATAAAGTTAAACTAACTTAAATAATACTTAAATAAATAGTTTATAGATTTCTTTATTTATTTTAAATAAAAGTTATACCTTATAAGGGGAAGTATATAAATAAATATAGTAAAACTTATAAGGCTTTAAGTAGGACTTAATAAGTAAATAAGGGATTATTATATTAGCTATAATATTCTTTATTTTAATTACTATACTATAGTTATATAATACTATAGTATTACTTTAAATATTAATTTATACTAAATTAAGGAATATATTAAAGCTTATTATTATCCCTATACTAAATATAACTAAAATAGTAATATAGCTATAATAGGTATTAATTCTACTAGCTTTTTAAAATTAAAATAAGGTTATAAGTCTTTTAGTAAAAGTAAGTTAGGTGCTAAGTTTAGGAATACTAAAGGTATAATTTAGGTAACCTAGGTATTATAGAATATTATTAAATACTATAAGGCTACTTATTAATATTTATATTATAGTAGTAATAGTTACTTTATTTAAAGTTATATATAGCTTTTTACTTATTACTTAATAGGGGGACTAAATATTAGGGCCTTAAATACCTTTAATAAGGAGGTGCTAAGTAATAATAATAACTTTAGGTTAAAAAAAAAAAGCTTTCTTATATAAGTCTTAGTGGATAGTAAAAACTTTTTACGAATTTGCCCGCACCGCAGTAGCGACGCAGAACTGACTCTAAACCACTTAAAAAGTATAGAAAAAGAATTACTATATTTATTTTACCCTATCTTTAATAGTATATTAGTATTAAAGTATAGGTATAGTAAATAAAGTAATATTAATAAATATTAATAATAGAAATTATAGCTTTATATAAAGCTATTACTACTCTCTTATAGAGTAGAGTAGCTTTATATTAATAGCACCTAAAGTTACTTCTATACTATTATTTATATATAAGTAAATACTAAACTACTTTATAGTTAAATATAATAAAATTACTAAGCTTATACTAGCTATAACACTAAAAAATATATAGAATATTATCTTTTATATTAATAATATAGCCTTAATATAAGCTTAATATAGACTTCTTATACCTTAAACTCTCTTTAAAACACTAATAATAATATTAACCTTACTATTACTTAATAAGCTTATTATAATTAAAAATTTAGAAAAAGTAATTAAATAAGTAATAAAAAAAGCTATTAATACTAGAAATACTATAGCTTTAAGCTAAATTAATATTATTACTAAAAATACTATCTAAATATTAATTTAATAAATCTATATTATAATAGTAATAATACTACCTTATATTTACTATAAAACTATTATTAAAGGTAATATTATAGCTAAAGTAATATAAAACTACTTACTTAAAAAAACTATTATAACTATTAATTAAGCTATAGGTATTAATATAGCTATAGTAATATACTACCTTTATAGTAATAATATTATAATTATATTTTATAATATAGTAAAACTTTATATTAATAATATAGCTTAAATTAGCATTACTTTTAAGCTAAATATAATACTAAACTAATATATATTTAGTATTATTATTAAAGGCTTTTTAGTATACTATATATAAAACTAAAAAAAGGATTATATTCCTTAAAATATTATTATAGCTAATAAATAGGGTTTTATAAGGGTTATAGTATAAAAACTATATAATACTATAACTTAATCTCCTTTAATTATTATAATTAATAGTATTAATATAGTAAATAAGCTATATTATATTAAAATTATTTATAAAACTAAAATATTTAAAGTTAAACCTTATAATAATACTATTTATCTTTATTAATACTTTAAGTGCTTTAAATTTAGCTATATAGCTATATACTATATAATACCCTTATAGTATAGCTACTATATATTTAGCTAGTATAAAGGGGGTAAGTAAACTTACTTAATACTATTAAAAGCTATATAGAAACACTATATTAACTACTTAGGTCCTTACTTTATATAATTCTATATATATAATATTATAAATAAATAATAAAACTATATATATACTATATACCTAATATAGCCTTTAGCTTTTACTAAACCTTTTATATTAAAAAAAATAATTAAATAAAAATACCTAGCTATAGCTAAAAATATAATACTAATAACCTATTATTATAAAAGGCTTTACTATAAAAGTAAGTAGGTAAACTATATATTTATATCTTTAAATTAAAACTAAAATTAATATAGTAATTATAAGCTACTATAAAAGCCTTTCTAAGCTAATAATTTATAGCTACTATAGTATTAAATAAGCTAAGCCTAACTTAATATATTATATAAAGTATATAATAAAAGTTATATACTAAAATATATAAAAAAAAACCTACTTTATATATTTAGCACTAAAAACCTAACCTAAAGCTAATATAATAATAATATAAAAGCTAGGAACTATAAATAGAAAACTATTTAACCCTAGCTTTAATTACTTCTAACTTATTATTTAAAGTAGTTAAACTATAATTTATATAAACTATTAGTATAAGGCTAAGGTATAGTTAATATATAAAAATAAAGATTAATACTTAATAATATTAATAGAATACTATATTTATTTAATATACTTCTTTATTTATAAACCTAATTAAATATTATCCCTTTTTAACTTTATAGTAGCTTTACCTTTAAACTATAGTATTTTTATTAATAACTTTAACTAATATTACTTACTTTAAAACTATTATAGCTAAACCTTAATAAAGAGTAATATACTCTTTATAATAATAATATAGTAATAGCTTAAGCTTATAATACTATAAACCAAAGTAACTTAAAAAATATAAAGTAAAAAGAATAGTATTATTAACTATATATAGGCTACTTATAATATAAAAGTTAAATTCCTAAGAGAACTAAACCTTACTAAATCTAACTATATACTATAGTTAATCTATATTAATACTAGTTTAAAGCTAAGTAGTAATTATTTATTTTATTTTAAGTAGCTATATATAAAAAATAATTTTATAATAATTAAAGTAGTAATATAGTTTTATTTTAAGCTTACTAAACCTTTACTTTATATATTAATAAAAGTTAATAATTATATAAAATAAATAATAGCTAAGCTTTAAGCTATTATAAATTTAGTAGTTTTAAAAAAACTCTAAGGTAGTTCTAAGCTAAATTTATAATAAAACTATTATATTAAAAGAGCTACTTAAAATATAAAAAAAGTATTAAGGTAGTAATAAACTTTTTATATTAAAAAGAATTAATAGCTTACTATTAATATAGCTTAAATATAAAGCTAAGTTATTAGTAATAAATAATATAATACTTAGCGCTTTACTATTAAAGTAATAACTATATACTAAGGAAGCTTATAGAAACTTAAATATTAAGTATAGCTTTATAGTAAACTACTATTAAAATAATAGTAAATTCTAACCTTTATTTAAAGTAAAAGAATAAATATTATTATTACTAAATTATAAAGGTACTATAAAGGTTACTTATTTTTTCTATTCTTTTCTTACTTTATATTACTTTATTATATACTAAGCTTTAAGTAATATAATCTATACTTATTATAGGATTTTCTAATAATATAAATATACTAGTATATAAATAAATAATAAAGGAAATATAAAATTACTTTAAAGCTATATAATTAGTTTACTAAAAATAGTTTAAGGAATTAGGCTTTAATTTTAATTTAAAAAAGAGTAAACTTATATACTTTACTAAATAATATACTATTATTATAATATTAATTTAGCTTAGTATTAATATAGTATAACTAGTTTAATTTACCTACTTTCTTAGGGTATAGGTTTATTATAAACTTTATTAAAAAATATATTAAAGCTAAGTTAAATTAAAACTATTATAATAATAACTTACTTTTATATTATTAGTAGCTTTAACTTAAAAATACTTACTATATAATATATAGCTTTTATATATATAGGTTATTTAAAGTATTATTATATATAGTATAGAATTATACTATATCTTTATTAATATTAATAGTAAAGTATAAAATATAGCTAAGGTATTTATTTTTAAATAAACTAAGTACTTAAGAATAGTAATTAATACCTTTAAAGCTATATTATATATTTTAATTAAAACTAAGGTAGCTATAGCTTTAATTAACCTTTACTTTAACTATTATTTACTATATTTTTATTAATAAATAAAAGCTAATAAAATAGCTAAGTAAATATATAGTATATATACTATAATAATAGCTTAACTTTAATATAAATTAATATACTAAAGGTATAGCTACCTATTATAGTAAAATAACTACCTAAACTATATACTATTTTTAAACTAGCTTTATAATTATTTATTAAAATTATTTTTAATTAAAGCACTTATTTTAAAATAAAAGAATTATTAATATTAAGAAAGAACTATTATATAAATATATTAAACTTATATTAATTATATAGTAATAAAGCTTAACCTAAACATTACCTTTACTATTAAAGTTATTTACCTTTACTTAAGCTTTACTAAGTATAAATCTATAGCGCTTATATAAATATATTAAAAATAAATTAAGCTTAATACCTTTTTTTTTAGTTAATATATTCTTAAAGTAGAATTATTAATATATAGCTACTAGGCTAATAATAAGGCTTATTACTATATCCTATTATTTTATAAGAATTTTAATTATTTTTATTTTATTAATATAGATATATATTTAGTATATAACTAATATAAAGTTAGGGAGGCATTAAAGTATAATAAACTAATAACTATACTTATAAAGTAGCTTATATTAATAAAGTATATCCCTTAATTTTAACTTATTAAAAGCCTTTAAAACTAATAACCTAAGATACTAAAAATCTAATAAAATATAGTACCTAATATAGTATAGGTATAGATATACTAAGGAGCTATATAGATATTATAGTTAGAATAAATTATTATAATATATAACTTATATTTAATAATATATAAAAAGTAGTAGCTTAAAAAATAAAATACTAATATAATACTTTTATATTAGCCCTAAGCCTATACCTTATTACCCCCCTCCTTCCCCCTTCTTTTCTCTCCCTTTCCCTTTTTCTTTAAATTATTCTTTACCTTTATTACTATATAGCCTTAAGCTATTACTAAGCTAAGCTTATAAACCTTTTATAAAATCTATTTTAAAATATTATTTTATTTTTTTAATATATTAATAATATAATAAGCTTATAGTAGTATTTTACCTTTAACTAAAGTTAGGCTAAAATTACTATAGCATTACTAATAGCCTATATTATTATATTAATAAATAAGCTTATTTACTTTATAAGCTAAATTACTTTTTTTTAAATAATATTATATTCTTTAGTTTACTTATAAGTTAATACTATATTAATACTATAGCTAAACTATAACTAAGCTACCTTATACTTATATTAATAAACTCTTTAAAGGTATAAAGGTTTTATATATTTATTACTTACTTAATAGCCTTTTAATATAATATAATATTTAAATTTAGCTATAGAATTAATTAACTTTTACTTAGCTATTAATATAAATAAAAAATATAATACTTATATTTAAATAAGTTTTTTTTACTTTTATATACTTCAAGTATATACTATTAATACTTATTTAAATTAGTAATAATAATAATATAGGTTTAAAAGGGGTACTAACCTTTAATACTATAGTATTATTTTTAATGTTTTTAGCTTATATTAAGTAAGCTTTATAGGGCTAGGCTTATAATTAGCTTAGCTATATATAGGTTAGTAGTAATAATATATTAAAAAGAGAATAGTATTTACCTTAAGTATAATAATTAATTTATTTATAAGAATAAAAGGTATTTTTAATAATATTATTAATTAATTAGTAGTAGTAATAAAGCAGTATTATTATAAAAATAAAAATAAGGGTATATTATTATTATTATTATTATTACACTAGTTAGGCTTGTGAGCCTAATACTAGTACCTCCGCTACTTAAACTATATAGGAAAAACCCTAGCACAGGGAGGAAAACCTATATATAACCTTTTTCTATGTTCTACAGCGGAGCTATAGTAGTTCTACGCTAGTTCTAATTGTAAGAAGTAGTGCGCTACTAGCTAAACTTAACTAGTATTATAGAAGAGTGTATAGTGTAAAACTAGAATCGGACTAGGTTAGTAAAGGCATAGTAATAATATAGATTACTCTTAGGGGAGGTTTATAATTTATAGTAAGTTACCTTAAGCGCTTAGCCTATCTTTTATACTAGTCCTTAGCTAATTCCCTTAGGTTACTATCTCTTTACTTAAAATATTCCTTTAGCTTCTATATCTCTATAGCATTAGCTATACTAGCTAGTAGCTAGCTATTATTAAACTAACTATTAGCTATCTATTAATTATATAATAAAAAGAGAAAGAAATACTATATTTACTCTTTTCTCCTTATTTTTAAGCTTTTCTTTTCTCTCTTCCTTCTTTATTTATTACTTCTATTATAAGTATACCCCTATCTTTATTTTTATAGCAGTGCTGCCCTATTGCTACCCTAGACTAACTATAGTGTTATTAAAGATACTGCCTACTTTTATAATAAAATCAATTCTTATACTTAGGGTAAGTACTAGTCCCTTTTTAATGCGCTACTACTACTAACCCTTATATAGCTAGGCTAATTATAGGCCTAGCCTTATAAGGCTTACCTAATATAAGCTAAAAATATTAATAAATAGTGCTATAGCACTAAAGGTTAGTGCCCCCTTCTAACCTATACTACTCCTATTACTAATTTAAGTAGGTATTAATAGTATATACTTTAAGTATATAAAAGCAAAAAAGACTTATTTAAGTATAAGTGTTATATCTATTATCTATATTAGTAGCTAGGCAGTAGCTAATTAATTCTATAGCTAAATCTAAATATTACATTATACTAAGAGGCTATTAAATAAGTTATAAATATATAGGACCTCTATGCCTCTAGAGAGTTTATTAATATAAGTATAAGGCAGCTAAGATATAGTTTTACTGCAATACTAATATAATACTAATATATAGCTAGGCTAAAGAGTATAACGCTACTTAGAAAAAGGTAGTCTAACTTATAAAGTAGGCAGGCTTATTTACTAATATAGTAATATAGGTTAGCAGCAGTACTATAGTAGCCTTAGCCTTAACCTTAGTTAAGGGTAAGCTACTACTATAAACCTACTATATTACTAATACACTAAAGAAATTAAATAATATTTTATAGAATAAGCTTACTATAGTTACTATATAGGGCTATATAGAGAAGGTAGTAAAGGGGGAGGAGGAGGTAAAGAAGGAGGGATAGGGGGTAGAGGAGGAGAGGGGAGAGCTAGGGGCTAAGAAGGTGTAGGCCTAGGGCTAGCGTAAGCGCGCTACGCCTATTTTCTATTTTCTTAGCTACTATATTTATTTTTCTTTAAAAATAAATTATATATCCTAATAATCTATGCTAGCTATAATATCTATATAGCTTCCCGCTGCCTCTATATCTATGCTACGCTAGGTGCTATATAGTATTATATCCTGAATATCCTTAGCCTATTAATTTTATAAGCTCTTTATAAGCTAAAACTAAGAAATATGCTTTATTAATATAAGCTACTTAGTAAGAGCAGTTACTAGCTTATTGTTTTCTAAAGCCTCCCTAACTTTACGCTAGTTTTATACTAAGTATATGCTTATATTAATAGGGTAGAGATAGTTAAAATTTTTATAGAATAGTAAAATATAGTAATAGTTTTTATTATTAGCCTAGTAGCTATATATTAGTAATTCTACCTTAGGAATACATTAGCTAAAAAGGAAAGCGTTAAGTTTAATATATTTTATATATATTTATATAAGCGCTATAGATTTATACTTAGTTAAGCCTAAGTAAAGGTAAATAACTTTAGTAGTAGAAGTAAAGCTAAGGTTAAGCTTTACTACTATATAGTTAACGTTAGTCTAGCGTGCCTATATAGCAGCCTACTCTTAGTGCTAGCAGTTCTTTTATTTTAAAGTAAGCGCTTTAGTTAGAAAGGGCTTTAATAGGTAGTTATAAAGTTAGTTTAGAAATAGTATATAGTTTAGGTAGTTATCTAGGTGTAGTAAGTAGCTATGCCCTTAGCGTATTAGTTTACATCTAAGTTAAGCCACTATTATAGTGTAGGCACTATAGATACGCTTAGCTATTCTATTAGCTTTTATTTATTAGTAAAAGTAAAGTAAATAGTAGTTAAGGTAGAGGTTAATTAGGGCTATAGCTGCCTTAGTTTTAACTAGGGTATATAGCATTACCTTAAATACATTAGTTATTATTTTTAGGCACTTAGTTTATTTAGAAATAAATACCTTAGCTATACCCCTTACTTTACTGCTAACTTTAGTAAGGGTATAGTGTAATCCTATACTATATATAATTATACTCTAAATAATTTATATATATAAGAGTTATATATTATATAATAAGTATCCCTAGGTTAAAGCTACTAGTAATGTAAGTGTAAGCTACTACTACACTAGTTTTAACTTAACTTAACTCTAATATACTTTCTAGTAAAGCTTATAATAAACCTATACCCTAAGAAAGTAGGCAGACTAGATTAGTTACACTATATTAGTACTAAGTTAGACTAGTAATGTAATTATAGCATGCTACTTAGTAAAGTATATAAGTTTACTCTTCCCTAGATTAAACTTAAGACCTAATTCTTAGGACTAGTCTTAGTAAATTACTTAGGTAGCCTTAAGGCAAACCTATATCTCCTCTACTATATGCCTATATATAAATATATTTATATTATTAAAGAAGCCTATAATAAGTATAGAATATACTACCTAGAGCTTAGTATATAAAGGGGTAATATAGAGTAGGAAGAGAATAGAAGAGATTAAAGACCCCTATAATATACCTATAGTTATAGATAAGGGGCTTATAAATTTACTATTAAAATAAAGGTTAGTAGTATATTTAGTAATAAAGGAGTAAGTCTATGCTACTATTTATATAGGGATTCTAGTAGCTATAAGGGTATAAGTTAGCCTCTTATAGTAAATAGTATTAAAGGCTACTAATATATTTAGTTAGAGTAGTAATACAATACCGCTATAGTGCTATACTATATATACTAATTCTATTAAAACACTTAGTATAACCTTTATTAACCTATCTACTTTATTACTTATTTATAGGTTAAGTAGTACACTGCTTAATTTAGCTATAAGGGTAAGCTAACTTACTACTATTACCTTTAATACTTTACTAATAATACTAAAAAGTAATATAGGGTACTAAGCCCTTACTCTTTACTGCTCTATTAGGGTTTTGCCTAACTTATAAAGAATAATAACTTCTGCTTACTAAAATAAGGCTAGGTAGTAGCTAATATAGCAGTATATATTAAGTAGGTAGGTAAGGGTCCTAGCTAATAGCTTACTATATACTTTAAGGTATTTAGCTAGAAGTTTATTTAGTTTTAGTGCCTTTTAGCTAGCTAGGCTCTTAATAATACTATAGATTTTATTAGTATTAAAGTAATTTTCTAATAGGAACGTTGTAGTATTAAGGCAGTTATTAAGATTCTTTAGTATATTATTAAGTTAGGCTTAAAAGGAAGGGAAGAAATAGTTAGCTAGTATAGCCGCTTTCTCTTAGTATAACTTAGTAGTTATAGTATCTATACCCTTACCTTAAATAAAAGTAGGGATTCGCTACTGTTCTAGTAGTAGTTTACTATAGAGCCACACCTAGCATTTAAGTTTCTATAGGTCTCCTTTATAGGTAGTAGCTACTTTAATAGCAAAGCGCTAGGCACTATACCTTTTATTACTAATAGTTTAGTATTATATCTAGGCTATATTAGTAGTAAGTTACTAGTTCTCCTTAGTATAGAATGTCTACTACTATTATAATACTCTTTTAGTATTTTAAGTAGCTTTTTTAATATAGTGGTTTTACTATAGGTTTAGCTTAGAACTGCCTTAAAGTTCCCTTAGAACTACTAGGTTTATAATAGATTAAAGCTTAGCTATTATTTATTTTATATAACTATTAATTTCTATAGATATTTAAAGCAAGGGTTTAGTAAGGTTACAGCGGAACTATATTACTACCTTAGCTACTATAAGGTTATCTTTTATATATAACTATTTAAAATAAAGTAAGTAGTTACTATATAGCCTTAAGCTAGTGCTAATATAGATAAGCTATAGGATATAGTTAGATCTAGTAAAGTCTAGTCTCTCTATAAATTTAGCTTCTATATTATAGGTAACCTAGGTATAGTTAATAGTGCTATCCCTTTTACCCTATATTCTTTAAGTTACTTTACCCTATAGTGTTATAAGTCTAAGCTACTACTGTATTACTAGTATAAGGAGTGTATTGCTTCCTATTAAGGTTTAGCTATAATAGTCCTAAAGTAAGTAGTGTTAGTTAAAGTCTTCTATAAAAATACTATAGTTTAAAGGTAGGGCTACTATAAAGTTAAGAAGGGGTAATATTTAATTAGGTTTATAGGTTAAGGAATATATTAAGTAAATATAGTATCCTACTAATATTATTAAGCACTAGTCCTTACCTATACACATTAACTATACCTTAGGCCTATACTAATAGTTTATATAAATTATAGTATAGCTACCCTAAGTAGCAAGTTAGAAGTAGCTAAGGCTAGGGTTAGGTAGTTTACTATCTATAGTTTCTAGCTTCTATATTACTATTATATTAGCTCTAGGTTAGGACTTTAGCGTTAGATATATAAGTTAGGTTATCTTCTATATATTCTAGTATATAACCTTTATTATATACTCTATATAGTATATTAGGTTAGGCTTAGCTTATTTAGTGCTGTAGTAGCTATAGGTTATTAACTTAGAAAGGCCTCTATAGTAGCTTATAAATACTATATTAATTCTAGTTTAATATTAGGGAGGTAGATATATAGTCTACTAACTTACTTCTATAGTAAAGCCTCCTATAATAGCAGGTTACTTACATCTCTTCTCTAGCTATAGCTAAATACCTTTATCTAACTATCTTTCTTTAGTAAAGGAGGTTTAGTAAAGGCTAGGGGCTATACTAAGTATATAGTATATATATAGTTCTATTATTTATTTATAATATTATATATATAAGACTATATAGAGTAAGGTCTTAAGTAGTTAATATAGCGTTCCTATATAGCTCCTAATAGTGCTAGGTATAATTATTTACCCTCTTTATACTAACTAGATATATAGCGGCTATACCTTAGGGGCAATGTATAGTGTATAGCTATATAGCTAAATTTAAAGCACCTAAAGCATTATTAGGGATAAATAGTATTATTATAAGGCTTAGCTTTAAATATCTTAGCTTTATAAACAATTCTAGTGTAATATAGCCTATTTACTATATTAACTCTATTAATAGTAATAATTAAGGGGGATTAGGTTATAGTGCTATATAGCTTCTATACTATAACCCTTACTAGACCCTGCTTATTAGCTATAATTATATTTTAAAGAATATTATCCTTCTTTTAGTTCTATATATAGCGTATAGGAAAGCCCTTAATAATAATACTAAATATATATTAGTTTAATATTACTTCTAGACTAAAAGCAGTGCTAATCTAGGCTATGTTATTAGTA
Source organism: Claviceps pusilla (assembly GCA_018360225.1). Taxonomy (NCBI): domain Eukaryota; kingdom Fungi; phylum Ascomycota; class Sordariomycetes; order Hypocreales; family Clavicipitaceae; genus Claviceps; species Claviceps pusilla. The sequence goes on along the minus strand of SRPW01000156.1, from coordinate 5,658 downwards.
TAAGGCTTTACTATATTCTAAAATGTAATTATAGTGTTGCTACTATAGAGGTAATACACTACTATAGCAGTATTAGTACTAGTAGCTTAGTTAATAGTAGTAATAGTTTCTTTAGGTAAGTAGTTTTATATAGCTTTAGCTATTATACTACCTTTAATAATAGTTTTATAGTAAATATAAGGCAGTACTACTACTATTATAGCCTAAATCTATTAAATAGGTAGTTAGGTAATACCTTTAATAGCAATGCTAGCCTAGCTTAGAGCTATTATATTCCTAGTACTAATAGCTTTCTTTACTACTTATTTAATAATTTCTTTTAAGTTTTTAACTATAATAGGCTTATTAAGTAATAATAAAGTTAATTCTATTAATATTTTAGTATAGGTCTAGGGCATAAGGAGGCTATATTAAGTATATATTAAGGCTATATTATTAATATAAAGGATAATATTCTATATACTCTCTAGCACTATAGCTAATATAAGTTTAGCTATTTTATTATATTTAATAGTTAGGTAGTTTAGTATTTACTTATATATAGATAGTAGTATAGAAGCAACTTAAGACACTATTAATATAAAGCTACCCTATCCTATAAATAAGTAATAGTAGCTTTATATAAGGCTATAATTCCTATTATTAATATCTATTAGCATTACCTTATCTACTACACCTATGCTCTAGCACTAATACGCTATTAGAGATAGGGTAAAACAAATATAGCAATTCTTTTTCTGCACTTTTTAAGAGGTTTAGAGTCGGTTCTGCGTCGCTACTGCGGTGTAGGCGAATTCGCGAAAAGTTTTTTTTATAAGGGTATATTTATAATAAAAGTAATTAATAAAGAAGGAAAAAAAAAAGGTTAAAATTAAAGGAAAGAAAGGTATATATATCTCTCCTTTTTTATTATATAATTAATAGTTAGCTAATAGTTAGTTTAATAATAACTAGCTATTAGTTAATATAATTAATACTATAAAGATATAGAAGCTAAAAAAAGGTTTTAAGTAAAGGAATAGTAGCCTAAGGGAGTTAGCTAAGAATTAGTATAAAAAATAAACTAAACACTTAATATAACTTACTATAATATATAAATTACCTCTAAGGGTATTCTATAGCACTACTATACCTTTACTAATCTAGTTTACTTTCTATTTTATACTATATACTTTTTTATAATACTAGTTAAGTTTAGCTAGTAATATACTACTTTTTATAGTTAAAACTAGTATAAAGTAACTATAGCTTTACTATAGAACCTAAATAAAGGCTATATATAGGTTTTCCCCCCTATACTAGGGTTTTTCCTATATAGTTTAAGTAGCAGTAGTACTAGAATTAGGCTAACAGCCTAACTAGTGTATTAATAATATAAGTCTTAGTAGTAGAATATAAGTTAGTAGTATTAGCTTATATTATATCTATAATAGTAATAGCTTAAATATTATGTTAGAATCGCTACATTCTATAACAACGTGGCACAGCCAGGAAGAGCCGGATTCGCGGCTACATTAGCTATGGAATCCGACTCTTCTAATTAGTCTATGCATGCAGAGTTTTTACTATAGAATCTAATAGCATTTTTATAGCTTTAATGTGAGCTATAAAATACCCCCTTTAAATAGCACTAATTATAATAAAAATTAGACCCTTTTATAAATACCTTTCTAGACCCTATGTTATATTACTAAGTCTTAAATTTACCTAGTATTTCTTAGAGAATTACTAGTATTCTAGGGAATACTAATATTAATTAGTAGGTTATATTTATCCTTAGAATATATTATTCTATAGATTTATAAGGATTTACTTAGAAAAGATAGAACTCCTATTACGCTTATAGAGAGAATTTATACTAAAAGAAGATAAACTTTTTTACTAATTTAGCTAGTATTAAACTTTTAAAAATATAGCTTTTTTATAATAAAAATAGATTCCTTTGCTAGTTTAGCTAGTATTAACCTTCTAAAATATAGAATTCCTTATAATTTATACTATTATTTATAGAAACCCCCTTATTTATCTTACTAACTAACCCTTTATTATACTAAAGCTTATATAGGGATTATAAAACTAAAATACTAAATCTTAACTAAAGCTAGTTAAAAACTATATTAAATATTTAATTATAAAGATATCTTTATATAGAAGTAATAAGGAATTTTAAGATTTATTAAGGAATCTTATATAAAGTGCCCCTAATACTGCTTTATTATAAGTATTATTAAACTCTCTCTCTAAGATTGTTTATAAATATATAAATATTCTTACCTTAGAATAAAAAGTATACTAAGATAATATACTAGAAAAATATAAGAATTAGTAGTATATTAATAATTAAGCTGCTTTTATTCTTTATTAATATAATATTTTAAAGTAGAAAAACCTCTAACTTTTTAATACTTTTTATAAAGACTTTAAAGATTAAACTACTAAAGATTTCTAATAAATACTAATAATATTATAAAAGGACTTATAAAATTTCCTTCTTATTAATAATGTATTAATATTATTAATATAAGGTATATAATACACTACTTCCCTTATTACTCTTATTAATACATTAAAAGAGTAGATTAAACACTAGTTTTCTAGTTAATTTATATAATACTAACTATAAATTCCTCTTTTCTTATAAGTAAAAAGCATTATTAATAATTCCTAATTAATTAATTAATAGATTTATAAGGAATCTAAGTTACTAGACTTATTAATATAAAAAGCTTAGGTAAAACCACTAAAGGGGTTAATACTACTAATAAACTTAACCCCTAACTAAATCTACTATATTTTTAAAGAAATTAATAAAAATTATATAATTAATAAGAAATATAGTAAGAAACTATATAACTTTATTATTTTAAAGATAAATATCTTTAAAAATTAATATATATAAAATAATATTCTATAAATATTATAAGTAAGAGCTTTTTTAATTATACTAAAAGAGAATACTCTTACTTACTATCTTAATAAACTTATTAAAAAAGAATTAATAATTTATAACTTTATTAATATTATTAAAAATTACTTTAAAACTAAAAGTAATTAGTAATTCTACTATAATAAATAGAATAATATTTCCTTTTAAAAGGTTATTATTAATAACTTTAAGAAAACTAAGCTTTAATACCTTAACTAAATACTAAAATAACTTTATTATATTTATTATAGAATCTTTAATGCTTTTATAATAAATATAGAGCTTTAGTAATAGCTTATTACTACTATTAGTAGTGTTTCTAAATATAAGCTTATTATATTTAACTTTACTTTAACTTATAAAGGAGTTATTAAAAACCTTTATAAATGCTTGAATATTAATAATTTAATTAAAATATTATAATAACTATTTTCTATACTAATTTTAATAAAAAATAAGAATAAAATAATATTTACTAATTAGTAATATAAATAATTATTTAATTAGCGCCCTAGTAGCTAATAACTATAAAAATTATGCTTTTTATATAAATATTTTATATATTAATAAGTAGGATATTAGTTAATATTCTATATAAAATAAGAATAGTAAAAAGCTAAGAACTTTTAATAAAAGAGTAAGAAGTATAAGGGAATTCCCTTTAAATATAGTTTTAATGTATTTCTCTTTAAATATAAGGGAAAACCTAAGGTAACTAATACTAAAAAAGATAAGTACCTAGCTTAAGAGGTATTAAATACCTATATTACTATACTAATAAGTAATACTATAACCCCTAAGCTAATATTTATATTATTTCTTATATATTTACTACTAAATTTATTTAAACTATTTAATTAAATAGATTTCTATAAGAAAATAATCTCTTCTTAAGCCTAATCCCTTTTATATATACTTAAGAATAATATAATTACTTATAAATTATTTAGTATAACCCTTATAATATAAAAGGAAACCCTTAAAATAAATTACTTTATTTTAAATAACTAATATTTTAGTAATATTTTTTATAGAATTATACTAAATATAGCAGTAGTAGGGATTTCTATAGTAAGAGCACTATAAGCTATAGCTTTATAAAGAATTATACTATATTTAAAGATTAAGCCTACTAGCTAATATATAGTTAACTTTAGTATAAGTTTAGTAATTTCTTTAAGAATTTTATATATTTTTACTACCTTTAGAATTATTAAATTCTATGTTTTTAATATAGCTACCCCCTTTTTATTCTATATCTCTAATATAGATTAAATAAATATAAAGCTTAATAACCTTAAAAATATACTAATTTAAGGTATAAAGAAGGTTCTAATTATATAAAAATAAAGATACCTTTAGTAAATCTTATAGGCTAATAAAGCTACTACTTTTTACCTTTTAAAGGCTAAAATATATTAATTATACTAATATTTTAGCTATTTCTTAGTTACTAAACTTATAAAGCTACTATAGAGAGCTAATAAATTAATAATTAATAGAATTATTAAAAGACTCTTTTATAAATATTATTAATACTAACTTTATAGTAAACCTATAGAATAATTTAAGTTTATACTAAAAGATAATATAGACTTTAATTATAAAATTATTATTAATATTTTTTAAATTAATAATAAACCTATACTATATATTATTAATATAGTAACTATATTCTAAGCTATATACTTTCTTAAGCCCTAAAAGTAAAAGGCTTAAGATATATAAAATATATTAAAAAAGTGCTAAATTAATACTTATTTAGGTCCTTTAAATAATATTATTTATAATACTAAAAAGAACTTTACTTCTATAGAATTTTAGTATATTATATACTAAATAGCTATTAATATAGAAAAGGTTTCTATTAAGGTATATTATAGTATTAAAAAGGTTAAGAGATATTATACCCCCCTTTAAAAAGTATATAATATTATTAAAAATAAGGTAGGAAACCTCCTTAGCCCTTTTTAAAGACTATAAATAGCTATTAAAGCTATTAATAACTCTACTAAACCTAATAGCTTTATATTAACTTTACTTATATTTAGAGTATATTTATAGATATTATATAATTCCCTCTTAAGTTTATTAATAGTATAAAGAGCTGCTTTACTATAGAAAGCTATTAATAAAGCTTAGTATTACCTTATATAAAGGTAAGTCTTTAATGCCCTTAATATATAAAATAGTTTAAATACCCTTTTATTATACTTACTACTATTATAATTAAAAGTCTATATTTAGTATAAGATAGAAGGTTAGTATAGTCTTTATAGATTACTATTATTTAATTATAAAACCTATATTATAAAATTACCCTATAGACTTATAAAATTCTACTTAATAGTAGTAAAGCTATACTACTATAACTTAAAAAAGCTTAAAAATATAAAAGAAATTAATAATAAAGATAAGGAAAATAATATAAAGAATACTAATATAAATAAGGGTTAATTATTATAAAAACTATTATAATAAGAATATAAAAGACTTAAAAAGCACCTACTTATTCTAAATTATACTAAAGATTTTAACTAAAATAATAAGAAACTTAGTACTATAAGTTTCCTTACTAAAAAAAAAAGTTAATTAGGAGTTAGTAGTTAAGTTATATAGATAGAGAAAGATTACTACTAAAGGATAATTATTTAAAGTATTTAATTAAAAGGAAATTAATACTTTATTAATAAGAGATATCTTTAAATTTATTATATTTAATAAGAAAGAGT
>SRPW01000155.1:0-35546 GCA_018360225.1 Claviceps pusilla | reverse complement strand
AAAAAAAAAAAAAAAAAAAAAAAAAAAAAAAAAAAAAAAAAACTCCCAATTTATGTGAACTGGTGGCCAGAGTCAATCAATCACGGGAGCTCGGATTGGTAAGAGCGGCTCACCATGGACAACCGACGCGGACCACGTCTGGTGACCGGCGAGTGGTGCGAGAGGCACAACTCCCAACATTGAATAATTACCAGACGACGTCTTCTTCAGTGGTCTGTCCGCGATCCTGCATGGTGCGATCTGCCATTGACTCCACGTACTAATTACCAGATTTACCAGAGTCAGAGCCTGTTTGTACTCGCATGGGCGTTGGGAAAGACCAGGCCGAACTAAAGCCGAGAAAGGCGGAGGCAGCGACCGCGCGCAACGACAAGGCAGTTCTGCACGAGCTTAGGCGCTGCATGCAAAAAGTGGCATGACCTGATGGCGTGCTGACTGGTGTTGAGGAATTTATGAAGCAAAAATGGGCTGATCTGATGGACAGGGTCGGTGGGGCCCCCGACCGCTAGTGTGTGTTGTTACGCATCGCGGGATTCCTAGGTTCCTCTTAGCCTAAGCTCTTCGGACCCCGCGGACCACAATGCCCTAGTCTAGCCTCATATATCAGGCATCTGGCCAGATATGCCCATACCATACATTTTGTGTGGTGTGAGTATTCTTAGATAGATTATTAATATATATTAGCTCCTTTTAGATATAATAGGTTATAAGCCCTATATATTCTAGATTTTTTAATGTTTTATTATTATCTTTATTTAAAACTTATATTATATTTTACTATATTTAGTATATATATTTTTTAAATATATTAGAGAACTAGCAGTGTTAATATCTATATTTAACCTAAACCTTATAATTAAGGCCCCTTTTTTTTTAATTAGTTATTTTTATTTATTTAGCCCTTTATTAATTTTTTTTTATAATAAAAAATATATATAAATAAGGATTTAAATATATAACCTTAGCGTTTAGGTATATAGAATTAGTTCTTATTATTATAGTATAAAACATTATAACCCCTAATATTATAAGAATTTTTTATAAAGTCTTTTAAAAAAGGGGCCCTTACTATAACTACCTTTATTACTAGCTAAGTCTTAATATTTTAAAGTTTAGAACTGCTTAGTTATTAGTCTAACTAAAGAGGTAATTATAAATTATTAAATATAGTAAATTAAAGTAAAGTAATGCCTACTAACTAAGCTAAGGTATAACTAAGTAAAACTTTATAATTTTTTCTCCCTTTATTATTAAAGTATAAAAAATACCTATTATAAACATACTAATTTTTAACTTAATAATTTCTATATAGGTATAAGCTATATAATAATTTAACTAGAATAATATACTACCTATACTAATAAACTATTTAACTAAATTAGTAATCCTTTAGTATTAAATATTAAATTATAAGGTTATTTAATAAAAGGTCCTTATAATATATAATTCTTATTATAATAAGTAATTAAAATATATCTCTATAGCTATAGGAGGCTAACTAAAGCTATAATATAACTAATTCTTTTAGTATAAAGAATATAATACTAAAATCTATATAAATTATACCTTTAAAGAGTTTTAAAAATTTTAAAGAATAAAAAATCTCTATAAAGATATATATTTATATTCTTAGCCTTACTAACTACTTTAAAGGTATAATTTTATAGTCTTAAAAGACTAATAAAAAACGTACCTTATTAATATATTTAGTATAGTAAACGCTATTTATATATATATAGAAAAATATCCTTAAAGTAAAATAGAACTATAGAGGCTATATAATAAACCTTATATAACTTATTTATAATAATTATAGCTTTTAAGCTAATATTATTATTATTAAGCTATTTAATAGCTTTTTTTAATTAAAAAGGTTAAAGTTTTTATTAATAACAGCTTAGCTTAATTATTACTAAAATCTATAGTAAAGGATTAATAATATTATAACTTTACCTAATATTATATAGATTACTTAAATACTTTAAGTAGTAAAGAATACTATACTTAATATTTATAATATATAGAAGATTTAAGGTTATAGTTCTAAGGGTTTTAAAAAGAAAGAGATATTAAAATATCTTATATATAAATTAAATAAACTAGCTAAGAATTAAAAAGCTAGTTTTTTTATAAAGAGGTTTTTATAAAGAAAATAAGAAAAGAAGAAAGTAATAGAATTAATAACTTTTAAATATAGCTATATAGTCTTAGTTAAATGCCCTTTATATATAAAAGATATATATTAAAGGCTTTATTCTAAACTTTAATTTAAATAGGTAAAGTTTATATAGAAAGGGAGCTTTATAAAGATATTTATACTAAAAAGCACTGCTTTTTCTAATATTATATAAGTAGGAAGTATATTTAGTAGTATAACTATAGGTATTAATAATAATTATACTGCTACTACTAATTATAGTAGACTTATAAGGTATAACTATATTCTAAATATAAAATATAGTAATTATACCTTTAATTTAATAAAGTAGTTTATATACTTTAATACTAATATAAAAGTTAAACTAATAACTGCTAATAATAGTTAGCCTCTTATTATTAAAGGAATTAGAATAGTTAAGTTACCTATTAAAGGAAAATATCTTAAGCTACTAAATACCTAACTAGCCCTTAAGGTAGAAGTTAATATAATTTCCCTAGGTCTTCTTTATTAAGCTAGTATTATTATAAATAAGTCTATAAACTAACTAATTATAAAGTCTTTATTATAACTTATAGCTTCTTTTTATTAGGCTTTTAATATTATAGTGCTAAAGCTTTATACTAAAGAGCTTTACTTTAACTTTATAGCGTTACTTACTAAGGCTATTATAAAAAATATAGAATATAGCCTTTTATATAAGAGACTTAGGTATGCTAAAAAGGATTAAATAGTTTATATATATAAAGAAGTAGGTATATTAATTAATCTAATATCTTTAAGTAATTTTTACTATAAAGCTTATTATTTTATAAAAGCTAACTAAATTATTTATTAAAAACTATAACTTAATGTTAATGCTTTTTTTAGGTGTGTTTTTTAGAATTATATTATATATAAACTAGAGGGATTTAGCAGTAAGAACTATACTTTATATATAATTAATGCTTTTACCTATTTTTATTAGGTTATTTTAACTATAAGTTATAGGAATTTATAGAAAGCTATAGAGGTATAGTAGATTACTATAGAAAATATAAGTAGTAAATTTACTATAAAGTACTTCTATACTAATAATACTATAGAATTCTTAGGCAAAAAGTTTATAAATTACTACTATAAGAAAGGCATTATTTATTACACTAGGGCTTCTTATATTCCTACCTATTAAGGCTTTATTAAAAGGGCTAGAAGAACCCTTATAAATATAGCTTAAGTATTAATAATTAATACTAAGCTTCCTAATATTCTTTAGCTTTATACTATAAAGTATATAACTAAGATTATAAATATTTTACTAATAAGTAGCACTTCTAGCGGAAAATTACTATAATAAGCTCTCTTTAATAAAAGTAGGCTTATTAATAACTTATTAATTAAGAATCTTTATATATAGGGGTGTATTACTTATATATAAATCCCTAATAAAAGATATATAAAGGTATAGAAAATATCCCCTAAAGTAAAAAAGGGGCGCCTTATAGGCATAAAAGGTAATAAATATTATTTATTTAAGGTTTAGCTACTTAATAAAAGCTATATTATAAAGGTATAAAATATTTAATTTTAAAAGGACTCTACAGAATTTTATAACTCTATTAATAAAACTAAATTTATTATTAAATTAGTTAATTTAGTATTTAAAGAAAAGGGTAGAAGGATTATTACTCTGCCTTTTATAGATTTAGTGTATAAGGCTAACCCTCTACTATAAAATAAGATCTAATAATACTTAATATAGTTTAGTACTATAGATGCCTTATAAGGTTATAATAACACTAAAAATATATTAGGGAGTAACCTTTTATTTAATTAAATATACTAAAGGTTAACTACTCCTTTTAGTAAACCCCTTTTATATTATCTTTTTAGTTTAGTTAAAATAATATTAAAGAACTTATTAGAATTATAATAAAAGAAGTAGCTTATTATATTTAAGTAACTTAAAGAACTAGTTATTAACCCTAAAAGATATAAGACTAAGGCTTTTTTTAAGCTTATTCTCTTTATTAAAGATATAGAGATAACTAATGCGCTATATAATATAGATTCTACTAATATAAATAATATTATTATAACTACTAAGTTATTAAAAGTAGTTACTAATAAAGTAACTCTTTTATTTTAAAAAGATAAAATATAATAAGCTTTAGCTTAAAAAAAAAAACTTTTCGCGAATTCGCCTGCACTGCAGTAGCGACGTAGAACCGACTCTAAACCTCTTAAAAAGTGTAAAAAAAGAATTACTATATCTATTTTACCCTATCTCTAATAGTGTATTAGTGCTAGAGTGTAGGTATAGTAAATAAGGTAATACTAATAGATATTAATAGTAGGAATTATAGCCTTATATAAAGCTATTACTACTTATTTATAGAATAAAGTAGCTTTATATTAATAGTGCCTTAAGTTACTTCTATATTACTACTTATATATAAGTAAATATTAAACTACTTTACTATTAAATATAATAAGATAGCTAAACTTATATTAGTTATAGTACTAAAGAGTATATAGAATATTATCCTTTATATTAATAATATAGCTTTAATATATACCTAACACAGCCTCTTTATACCTTAGACCTACACTAAAATATTAATAGAATTAACTTTATTATTACTTAATAAGCTTATTATAATTAAAAACTTAAAAGAAATTATTAAATAAGTAATAAAGAAAGCTATTAATACTAGAAATATAATAGCCTTAAGCTAAGCTAGTATTACTACTAAAGGTATTACTTAACTACTTATTTAATAAATTTAGGCTATAATAGTAATAGTACTACCTTATATTTACTATAAAACTATTATTAAAAGTAATATAATAGCTAAAGCTATATAAAACTACTTACCTAAAAAAACTATTATTACTATTAACTAAGCTACTAATATTAATACTACTATAGTAGTGTATTACCTTTATAGTAGTAATACTATAATTATATTTTAGAATACTACTAAGCCTTATACTAATAATATAGCCTAGGTTAGCACTACTTTTAGTTTAAAAGTAATGCTAAACTAATATATATTTAGTATTATTATTAAGGGCTTTTTTATATACTATATATAGAACTAAAAGAAGGATAATATTCTTTAAAATATAATTATAGTTAATAGGTAGGGTTTAGTAAAGGTTATAGTGTAAAAGCTATATAGTACTATAACTTAATTCTCTTTAATTATTACTATTAATAGAGTTAATATAGTAAATAGGCTATACTATATTAGAATTATTTATAAAGCTAAGATATTTAAAGCTAAGCTTTATAATAATATTATTTATTTTTAATAATACTTTAGGTGCTTTAAATTTAGCTATATAGCTATATACTATATATTACCCCTAAGGTATAGCTACTATATATTTAGTTAGTATAAGAAGGGTAAATAATTATATCTAGCGCTATTAGGAGCTATATAAAAACGCTATATTAACTACTTAGGACCTTACTTTATATAGTCTTATATATATAATATTATAACTAAATAATAAAACTATATATATACTATATACCTAGTATAGCCCCTAGCCTTTACTAAACCTCTTATACTAAAGAAAGATAGTTAAATAAAGGTATTTAGCTATAGCTAAAGGAGAGATATAAGTAACCTATTATTATAGAAGGCTTTATTATAAAAATAAGTTAGTAAGCTATATACCTATCTTCCTAATACTAAATTAAAATTAATATAATACTTATAAGCTACTATAGAAGCCTTTTTAAGTTAATAACCTATAGCTACTATAGCATTAAATAAGCTAAGCCTAACCTAATATACTATATAGAGTATATAATAAAGGTTATATACTAGAATATATAGAAGAAAACCTACCTTATATATTTAGCGCTAGAAACCTAACTTAAAGCTAATATAATAGTAATATAGAAGCTAGGAACTATAAATAGTAGACTACTTAACTCTAGCTTTAGCTACTTTTAACTTACTACTTAGGGTAGCTAAACTATAATTTATATAAACTATTAGTATAAGGCTAAGGTATAGTTAATATATATAGGTAAGGATTAGTGCTTAATAACACTAGTAGAATACTATATTTATTTAATATACTTCTTTATTTATAAACTTAATTAAATATTACCCCTTTTTAACTTTATAGTAGCTTTACCTTTAGACTATAGTATTTTTATTAAAGACTTTAACTAATACTACTTACTTTAGAATTATTATAAATAAACCTTAATAAGAAGCAATATATTTCTTATAATAGTAATGCAGTAGTAGCTTAGACTTATAATGCTATAGGGTAAAGTAATTTAAAGAATATAGGGTAAAAGGGATAGTATTATTAACTATATATAGGTTACTAATAATATAAAAGTTAAATTCCTAGGAGGATTAGACCTTATTAGATTTAACTATATACTATAGTTAATCTATATTAGCGCTAGTTTAAGGCTAGGCAGTAACTATTTACTTTATTTTAAGTAGCTATATATAGAAAATAATTTTATAATAGCTAAGGCAGTAATATAGTTTTATTATAAACTTACTAAACCTTTGCTTTATATACTAATAGAAGTTAATAATTATATAGAATAGATAATAGCTAAGCTTTAAGCTATTATAGATTTAGTAGTCCTAAGGGAACTTTAAGGCAGCCTTAAGTTAAATTTATAGTAAAACTACTAAACTAAAGAAGCTACTTAAAATGTAAAGAAAGCGCTAAGGTAGTGGCAGACCTTTTACACTAAGGAGAACTAGTAACTTACTACTAATATAGCCTAGATATAGAACTAAGTTATTAATAATAAATAGTGTAGTGCTTAGCGCTTTACTATTAAGGTAGTAACTATATACTAAGGAAGCCTATAGAAACTTAAGCGCTAGGTATAGCTTTATAGTAGACTATTATTAGAATAATAGTAAATTCTAACCTTTACTTAAGGTAAGGGATTAAATATTATTATTACTAACTTACACTAAAAGAAAGTAGCTATGCTAGCTAACTATTTCTTCCCTTCCTCTTAGGCCTAGCTAAATAATATACTAAAAAACCTTAATAACTACCTTAATACTATAATATTCCTAATAAAGAACTATTTTAATACTAATAAAATCTATAGTATTATTAAAAGCCTAGTAAGTTAAAAGGCACCTAAACTTAATAAACTTTTAGCTAGCTACCTTAAAGTATATAATAAGCCCCTAGCTAAAACCCTTATATACCTACTTAATATATACTACTATATTAGCTACTACCTAGCTTTATTTTAGAAGGTAAAAGTAGTTATTTTATATAAACTAGGCAAAACCCTAGTAGAATAATAAAGGGTAGGAGCCTAGTGCCCTATCTTACTTCTTAGTATTATTAAAAAGGTATTAAAAGCAGTAGTAATAAGCTAGCTTACCCTTATAGCTAAGTTAAGTAAGGCATTACCTAACCTATAAATAGGTAATAAGGTAGATAAATTAATAGAAGTTATACTAAGCGTTTTAGTGGAATTAGTATAGGTAGCGTAGCACTATAGTAGTATTATATTACTACTTTAGTTAGATATATTAGCAGCCTTTAACACTATCTATTATAAGTGGTTGTCTTATACCCTTATTACTACTAGCATCCCTATATAAATTATACCGTAAACCCGCTCCTTTACTACTAAATATATAACTAGCCTTTTTTTTAATAATAAATCTATAAGCCCCCTATCTATAACTATAAAGGTACTATAGGGGTTACTTATCTCCCCTATTTTATTCCTACTTTATATTGCCTTATTATATATAAAGCTTTAAGTAGTATAATTTATGCTTATTATAGAATTTTCTAATAATATAAATATACTAGTATATAAATAAATAGTAGAGGAGACATAGGACTACCTTAAAACTATATAGTTAATTTACTAAGAGTAGTCTAAGGAATTAGGCCTTAAGTTTAACCTAGGAAAGAGTAAACTTATATACTTTACTAAATAATGCGCTATTATTATAATACTAGTCTAGCTTAGTATTAATATAGTATAACTAGTTTAATCTACCTACTTCTTTAGGGTATAGGTTTATTATAAACTTTATTAAAAGGTATACTAAAACTAGGTTAAGTTAAAACTACTATAGTAATAGCTTACTCTTATATTACTAGTGGCTTTAACTTAAGGATACTTACTATATAATATATAGCTCCTATATATATAGGTTATTTAGAGCATTATTATATATAGTATAGAATTACACTATACCCTTACTAATATTAGTAGTAAAGCATAGGGTATAGCTAAGGTATTTATTTTTAAATAGACTAAATGCCTAAGGATAGTAACTAGTGCCTTTAAGGCTATACTATATACCCTAATTAAAACTAAAGTAGTAATAGCTCTAATTAACCTCTACCTTAACTACTGCTTACTATATTTTTATTAATAAATAGAGGCTAATAGGATAGCTAAGTAAATATATAGTATATACGCTATAATAGTAGCTTAACTTTAATGTAAATTAGCATACTAGGGATATAGCTACTTACTATAGTAGGATAACTGCCTAGACTATATATTATTTCTAAACTAGCCCTATAACTACTTACTAAAACTATCCCTAACTAAAGCACTTACTTTAAAATAGAAAGACTACTAGCACTAGGAGAGAACTACTATATAGGCACACTAGACTTATATTAGCTATATAGTAGTAGAGCTTAACCTTAACTTTACCTTTACTACTAAAGTTATTTACCTTTACTTAAGCCTTACTAAGCATAAATCTATAGTACTTATATAAATATATATAGAATAAATTAAACTTAATACCTTTCTTTTTAGCTAATATATTCCTAAGGTAGAATTACTAATATATAGCTACTAAGCTAATAATAAAGACTACTACTATATTTTACTATTTTATAAAAATTTTAACTATCTCTACCCTATTAATATAAGTATATACTTAGTATAAAACTAACATAAAGTTAGGGAGGCTTTAGAAAATAATAAGCTAGTAACTACCCTTACTAAGTAGCTTGTTTTAATAGGGTATATCCCTTAATTCTAGCTTATAAAAAGCTTATAAAATTAATAGGCTAAGGATATTAAGGATATAATACTATATAGTACCTAGCGTAGTATAGGTATAGAGGTAGTAGGAAGCTACGCAATAGGCTAAGTGCTTAAGTTTCCCATCTTACACTATATACTCTCCTATAATACTAGTTAAGTTTAGCTAGTAGCGCACTACTTCTTACAATTAGAACCAGCGCGGAGCTACTATAGCTCCGCTATAGAATATAGAAAAAGGTTATATATAGGTTTTCCTCCCTATGCTAGGGTTTTTCCTATATAGTTTAAGTAGCGGAGGTACTAGTATTGGGCTCCCAAGCCTGACTAGTGTAATAATAATAATAATAATAAGCTTTAAAGGACTATAAAGAGTAGATTATATATTCTTAAAGCTTAAAGTCTATTAACTAAGAATTCTTATTTTCTTAACCTAGTATATAATAGTTATTATATATAGGCGTTTATAAGGATTATCTATATATTATAATATATAGTTAGAAATGCGCTTTTCTTAATAGCTTTATAGAGCCTAAATAATTAAACCTTATATATTATAATAATAATGCTATTTATAATTTAGATAACTTTATAAACCCCTTATATTATATAATAATAGTATAAGTAGTAAGCGTAGCTAATATAAAGATATATATATTATTAAATTAGTTTAAGGTATATAAGCTACTTAATTATTAAACCTTTTAGTAGCTAGCTAAAATTAAAGAATTAGAAAAAATATAATAAAGAGATAGTTAGTATTTTATATACATACCTAAGAATGCTATTATTTTTAATAGCTAGTGGGTTTATATTATTAAATATCCTATTAATAAATTACCTTTTCTAAAGGTTTATTAGGTTATTTATAGTAACTAATACTTTAAGGTCTTTAATGCTTAAGACCTTTATATTATAGTAGTATATTTAGTTTCTTCATATATTTTTTATATAATTATTACTATTCTTAACCTTAAGTAGTAGTAGTGTAATATAGTTAATACCTTTTTAAATATAAAGGCTAAAACTAAGGTCTTTATAAAGTAGCCTTATAGCTATAAAGATATATTAGGATAAGTATACTGCCTTAATTATATACTCTATAGTCTTTTAATATCCCCTTTTTAGTAGCTTAATAATATTTCTACTAAGCTCTTTAAGTATAAATTTTAGTGCCTTTTTAGTAAGTTATATATTTTTACTTATAATAACTTTATTTTTCTTCTTCTTTATATAAATAATATTATTATAGTAGCTTTCTTAAATACTATTATAGACTCTATACTTAGTATATTAAAATTATAATATAAGCTTAAATACCTAGGGATAGTTTAGATATTTCTAAGTATGTAATTTAAATAGAATTATAACTATTAAACTATTTTACTTTATTAGGAGAAGTATATTAATTTTATTTTTTAATAGTGTAATACTTTAAGCCTAACCTTTATTTATATACCCTAGCTACCTAAGGTTAAGATTTCTTTTAATTAAAAAAACCTTTTAATAGTTAGAATTTTTAAGGACTAGTAATATAAAGTTAGTTACTTTAACTAGCTTTTAATATATATAAAACCTAATATTATATATATAGCAAATAAGCTTAGTATAGTAAATTTAGCTTTAAAGTAGATTTATATAGATTTAAAGAAGTACCTTTAGAGATATCTTTAAGGAATAAAGAATCTAGGGATTCTTCTTAATAATATACTTAATAATAATACTATTAAATACTCTTTCTAAGTTTATAGCTATAGTAATGCCTTTTATAGTAATAACCTTAATATAAGGCACTTTATAGCTAGTTATATTATATTAGTTAATAATAGTGCTATTCTTTAGGCTTTAAAGTAATAATTTATAGTTATATTAAGCACTATAGAAGCTAAATTCCTTAATCTTACACTTATAGTGCTTTTTATAACCTAGGTCTTTTAGCTAATTAAAGACTTTAGATTTAGTTAAGTTTGCTTATTATTACTATTTATAAATAGTTAGAATGCTAAAGTAAATATACTAAATAAGAAGTATTATAGCTATATAAGGCATATTAATTTATAATATAAATAAATTATATAAATAGCTTATAATAGCCTCTTTTACCTTAAGTAGGTTAGTACTAATTAAATAATTATAAATAGCTTTACTAAAGGCCTTAAGTATAAAAAATATAGTAACTTTATATATATACTTTAAATAACTTTAAAGTTTAAACTTACTTCTTATAAAAATTACTAATTATACTTTAATATCTTTTCTGTTTTTCTTTTTTATATATTTTTTTTATATTTTTTACTATTTATATATTAACTTTAATTATAACTTATTAACCTTACTAAAAGCCTAACTTTTTATATAGGAATTTCTTTAAATACCTTAATGCATTTAATATTTTCTATCTTCCACTTCTTTATAATTAAATATTATAAGAAAAACTTTTTGCGAATTCGCCCGCACTACAGTAGCGACGCAGAACCGACTCTAAACCTCTTAAAAAGTATAGAAAAAGAATTGCTATATTTATTTTACCCTATCTTTAATAGTGTATTAGTACTAAAGTATAGGTATAGTAAATAAGGTAATATTAATAAATATTAATAGTAGGAATTATAGCCTTATATAAAGCTACTATTATTTACTTATAAAATAAGGTAGCTTTATATTAATAGTACCTTAAGTTACTTTTATACTATTACTTATATATAAATAAATACTAAACTACCTAACTATTAAATATAATAAAATAGCTAAACTTATACTAACTATAGTACTAAAGAGTATATAAAATATTATTCTTTATATTAATAATATAGCTTTAATATATACTTAATATAGCCTTTTTATACCTTAAACCTATATTAAAATATTAATAAAATTAACCTTATTATTACTTAATAAGCTTATTATAGTTAAAAACTTAAAAAAAGTTATTAAATAAATAGTAAAGAAAGCTATTAGCACTAAAAATATAATAGCTTTAAGCTAAGCTAGTATTATTACTAAAGGTATTACTTAACTACTTATTTAATAGATTTAAGCTATAATAATAGTAGTATTACTTTATATTTACTATAAAATTATTATTAAAGGTAATATAATAGCTAAAGCTATATAAAACTACTTACTTAAAGAAACTATTACTATTATTAACTAAGCTATTAGTATTAATATTACTATAGTAGTGTATTACTTTTATAGTAGTAATACTATAATTATATTTTAAAATATAATAAAGCCTTATACTAATAATATAGCTTAAATTAGCACTACTTTTAATTTAAAAGTAATATTAAATTAATATATATTTAGTATTATTATTAAGGGCTTTTTTATATACTATATATAGAACTAAAAGAAAAATAATATTCTTTAAAATATAATTATAGCTAATAGGTAGGGTTTAGTAAAGGTTATAGTATAAAAGCTATATAATATTATAACCTAATCCCCCTTAATTATTACTATTAATAAAGTTAATATAATAAATAAGCTATATTATATTAAAATTATTTATAAAGCTAAAATATTTAAAGCTAAGCTTTATAATAATACTATTTATCTTTAATAATACTTTAAGTGCTTTAAATTTAGCTATATAGCTATATACTATATATTACCTCTAAGGTATAGCTACTATATATTTAGTTAGTATAAGGAGGGTAAATAATTATACCTAGTGCTATTAAAAGCTATATAGAAATGCTATATTAACTACTTAGGACCTTACTTTATATAGTTTTATATATATAATATTATAAATAAATAATAGAACTATATATACACTATATACTTAGTATAGCTCCTAGCCTTTACTAAACCTTTTATACTAAAGAAAGATAGTTAAATAAAGGTATTTAACTATAGCTAAAGGAAAGATATAAATAACTTATTATTATAAAAGGCTTTACTATAAAAGTAAGTTAATAGGCTATATACTTACCTTTTTAATACTAAACTAAAATTAATATAATACTTATAAGCTACTATAAAGGCCTTTTTAAGTTAATAACCTATAGCTACTATAGTATTAAATAAGCTAAGCCTAACCTAATATACTATATAAAGTATATAATAAAGGTTATATACTAAAATATATAGAAAAAAACCTACCTTATATATTTAGCACTAAAGTTTTAACTTAAAGTTAATATAATAGTAATATAGAAGCTAGAAACTATAAATAATAAACTACCTAACCCTAGCTTTAGCTACTTTTAACTTATTACTTAAAGTAGCTATACTATAATTTATATAAACTATTAATATAGGCTTAAGGTATAGTTAATATATATAGGTAAGGACTAATATTTAATAATATTAATAGAATACTATATTTACTTAATATATTCCCTAACCTATAAACCTAATTAAATATTACCCTTTTTTAACTTTATAGTAGCTTTACCTTTAAATTATAGTATTTTTATAAAAAACTTTAATTAATATTACTTACTTTAGAACTATTATAGCTAAACCTTAATAAGGAGTAATATACTTTTTATATTAATAATATAGTAATAGCTTAAACTTATAACGCTATAGGGTAAAGTAACTTAGAAAATATAGGGTAAAGGGATAGTATTATTAACTATACTTAGGTTACTTATAATATAAAAGCTAAATTTATAAAGGGACTAAACCTTATTAAATTTAACTATATTCTATAGCTTATCTATATTAGCACTAGCCTAAGGCTATATAGTAACTACTTACTTTATTTTAAATAGTTATATATAAAAAATAACCTTATAATAACTAAGGTAGTAATATAGTTTTACTATAACCTTACTAAACCTTTACTTTAAATATTTATAGAAATTAATAGCTATATAAAATAAATAATAACTAAGCTTTAATTTATTATAAACTTAATAGTTTTAAAGGAACCTTAAGGTAATTCTAAGCTAAACCTATAGTAAAATTATTACACTAAAGAAGCTACTTAAAACGCTAAGAAAGCATTATAATAATAATAAATATCTTATACTAAAGAGAATTAGTAACTTATTACTAATATAGCCTAAATATAGTACTAAACTATTAATAATAAAAGGTATAATACCTAGCGCTTTACTATTAAAGTAATTACTACCTATAGAGAAAACTTATAGAAACTTAAATACTAAGTATAGCTTTATAGTATATTATTATTAAAATAGTAATAAATCCCTATATTTATTTAAGGTAAGAATATAGATACTATAACTACTAAGTTATACTAAAAGAAAGTAGCTATACTAGCTAACTATTTCTTCCCTTCCTCCTAAGCTTAACTTAATAATATACTAAAGAATCTTAATAACTATCTTAATATTATAATATTTCTAGTAGAAAATTACTTTAATATTAATAAAATCTATAGTATTATTAAAAGCCTAGCTAGCTAAAAGGCATTAAAACTAAATAAACTTTTAGCTAAATACTTTAAAGTATATAGTAAGCTATTAGCTAGGACCCTTACCTACTTACTTAATATATACTATTATATTAGCTATTACTTAGCTTTATTTTAGTAAATAAAAGTTATTATTTTTTATAAGCTAGGTAAAACTTTAATAAAGTAGTAAAAAGTAAGGGCTTAGTATTTTATTTTACTTTTTAGTATTATTAATAAAGTAATAAAGGTAGTAGTAGTAAGTTAGCTTACCTTTATAGCTAAATTAAGTAATATACTACCTAATCTATAAATAAGTAATAAAGTAAATAGGTTAATAAAGGTTATACTAAATGTTTTAGTAGAATTAGTATATATAGTATAGTACTATAGCAGTATTATATTACTACTTTAACTAGATATATTAGTAGCCTTTAATACTATTTACTATAAAAAACTAACTTATACTCTTATAGCTATTAAAATTCTTATATAAATAATAGTATAAACTTATTTCTTTACTATTAAATATATTACTAACCTTTATTTTAATAGTAAATTTATAAGCCCTTTATTTATAACTATAGGTATACTATAAAAGTCTTTAATTTCTTTTATTCTCTTCCTACTTTATATTACTTTTTTATATACTAAGCTTTAAGTAATATATTTTATACTTATTATAAGCTTTTTTAATAATATAAATATACTTATATATAAGTATATAATAGAGGAGATATAGAATTACCTTAAAACTACTTAAGTAATTTATTAAAACTAGTTTTAAGAATTAGGTCTTAAGTTTAATTTAGGGAAGAGTAAACTTATATACTTTACTAAGTAGTATGCTATAATTACATTACTAGTCTAACTTAGCACTAATATAATATAATTAGTTTAGTCTACCTACTTTCTTAAAGTATAAGTTTATTATAAGCTTTACTAGAAAGTATATTAAAGTTAAGTTAAGTTAAAACTAGTGTAGTAATAGCTTATACTTATATTACTAATGGCTTTAACCTAGGGATATTTATTATATAATATATAACTTTTATATATATAGGTTATTTAGAGTATAATTATATATAGTATAGAATTATATTATACTCTTACTAAAGTTAGTAGTAAAGCTAGGGGTATAGCTAAAGTATTTATTTTTAAATAAACTAAGTGCTTAAGAATAGTAACTAATATATTTAAGGTAATACTATATACTCTAGTTAAAACTAAGGCAGCTATAGCCTTAATTAACCTTTACCTTAATTATTATTTACTTTACTTTTACTAATAAATAAAAGCTAATAAAATAGCTAAGTATATTTATAGCGCTTATATTATAATAGTAGCTTAACTTAAATATAAACTAATACACTAAGGGTATAGCTACTTACTATACCTAAATAACTACCTAAACTATATACTATTTCTAAACTAACTTTATAACTATTTATTAAAGCTCTCTTTAACTAAAGCACTTACCTTAAAATAAAAAAACTACTAATACTAGAAGTAGGCTATTATATAGGTATACTAGACTAATATTAATTATATAATAGTAAAGCTTAACCCTAGCTTTACTTTTACTACTAAAGTTATCTACCTTTACTTAAGCTTAACTAAGTATAAATCTATAGTGCTTATATAAATATATATAAAATAAATTAAACTTAATGCTTTCCTTTTTAGTTAATATATTTTTAAGGTAGAATTACTAATATATAGCTACTAAGCTAATAATAAAGACTATTACTATATTTTATTATTTTATAAAAATTTTAACTATTTTTACTTTATTAATATAAGTATATACTTAGTATAAAACTAATATAAAGTTAGGGAGGCTTTAAAAAATAATAAGCTAGTAACTACTCTTATTAAGTAGCTTATTTTAATAGGGTATATCCTTTAGTTTTAGCTTATAAAAAGCTTATAAAATTAATAGGCTAAGGATATTAAGGATATAATACTATATAATACCTAGTATAGTATAGATATAAAGGCAGTAAGAAGCTATATAAATATTATAGCTAATATAGATTATTAAGATATATAACTTATTTTTAAAGAAAAATAAATATAATAGCTAAGAAAATAGAAAATAGGTATAATATACCTACGCTAGCCTTAGGCCTATACCCCTTTAGCCCCTAGCTCCCCCTTTTCTTTCTCTACCCCCCCCCCTTCTTTTTTATTCCCTTTTTTTTCTTTACTACCTCTTTAATATAGCTTTATATAATAACTATAGTAAGCTTATTTTATAGAATATTATTTAATTCCTTTAGTATATTAGTAATATAGTAAGTTTATAGTAATAGCTTACCTTTAACTAAGGTTAAGGCTAAGGCTATTATAATACTACTACTAACCTATATTACTATATTAGTAAATAAGCCTACCTACTTTATAAGTTAAACTATCTTTTTTTAAATAGTATTATACTTTATAGCCTAGCTATATATTAGTATTATATTAATATTATAGTAAAACTATATCTTAGCTACCTTATACTTATATTAATAGACTCCCTAAAGATATAAAGATTCTATATATTTATAACTTATTTAATAGCCTTTTAGTATAATATAATATTTAGATTTAGCTATAGAATTAATTAGCTACTACTTAGCTACTAATATAAATAAAGGATATAATACTTATGCCTAAATAAGTTTTTTTTACTTTTATATACTTAAAGTATATATTACTAGTACCTACTTAACTTAGTAATAGGAGCAATATAGGTTAAAAGGGGGTACTAACTTTTAGTGCTATAGCACTGTTTTTTAATGTTTTTAGCTTATATTAAGTAAGCTTTATAGGGCTAGGCCTATAATTAGCCTAATTATATAAGGGTTAATAGTAGTAGTGTATTAAAAAGGGACTAGTACTTACCTTAAGTATAAGAATTAATTTTATTATAAGAGTAGGCAGTATTTTTAATAACACTATAGTTAGTTTAGAGCAGTAATAAGGCAGCATTACTATAAAAATAGAAATAGAGATATACTTATAATAAAAGTAATAAATAAAGAAGGAAGAAAGAAGGGAAAAGCTTAAAAATAAAGAGAAAAGAGTAAATATAATATTTCTTTCTTTTTTTATTATATAACTAATAGATAGCTAATAGTTAGTTTAATAATAGCTAGCTATTAGCTAGTATAGCTAATGCTATAAAGATATAAAAGCTAAAGAAAGGTTTTAGGTAAGGAGGTAGTAACCTAAGGGAATTAGCTAGGGACTAGTATAAAAGATAGGCTAAGCACTTAAGGTAACTTACTATAACTTATAAACTACCCCTAAGGGCAATCTATATTATTACTATACCTCTACTAACCTAGTCTAATTCCTATTTTATACTATACACTCTTCTATAATACTAATTAAGTTTAGCTAGCAGTGTACTACTTCCTATAATTAAAACTAGTATAAAGCTACTATAGCTCTGCTATAGAATATAGAAAAAGGTTATATATAGGTTTTCCTCCCTATACTAGGGTTTTTCCTATATAGTTTAAGTAGCGGAGGTACTAGTATTAGGCTCACAAGCCTGACTAGTGTAATAATAATAATAATAATAATTAAATATTATATATATTTAATATAGGCTAGTTATTTAGCTATAGGGGTAGTATTATATATTATAGGATTCCTAGGTTCCTCTTAGCCTAAGCTCTTTAGGCCCTGCGGACTATAATGCCCTAGTCTAGCCTTATATATTAGGCATCTAGCCAGATATGCCTATACTATATATTTTGCGTGGTGTGAGCATTCTTAGATAGATTATCAATACATATCAGCTCCTTCTAGATGTAACATGTGTCCACCACGACGGTTGAATGACTGACTGCGTAACGGTCTAACCAACCTAGGGAGCTGGGGAGGCACTTCCTTAAGAAGTAGGTAGGGTCAGTCAGTCTAAGGTTACGGTAGGTATAATAAAGTGCCCTCCTGCTGAGAGTGACCTACTCCTGCACTACACACTATTACTTCCCTTTGGTGTCCGCAAGGCTACATTCGCGTACTGATCCACTTTGTTAACCAATAGAAGCATAGCATCAAAGGCACCTACTGCCCTATACAGTATACTAATATATAGCCTAATAGAGGTCTTAATAATACTGTAGAGTATAAAGAGATACTTTATAACATATTTTATTGTAAAAACCGTTCGCGAATTAACTGCACCGTAATAGCGCTGCAGAATCGACCCTAAATCTCTTCAAAAATTTAATAAAAAGATTTATAATACCTTTTTACCCTCCTTTAAAATAGTATATTAGGCCTGAAGTATAGTTATAATAAATAGTAAAATTTTTATAAATATTAATAGTAAAATAAAGGGACTTACTTCAGGTTATTACTACTTTTTTACTAATTAACAGAAATTTATACTTAATTACTACATTAATTCTAAGCCTATAATAGCTAAGAATAAGACTCTTATATATTTCTATCATAAATATAATTAAACTTTTAGGCTTGTAATAATAGTTGTACTAAAAAGACTACAGAATATTGTTCTTTATATTATTAATATTGTTATGGACTAACCCGATTGGGTCATCGCGGATGTCAGCGCAGTCAATACCGGTCGCCCGGATCCTTTACCAGCTGCACCAGCCGTAAGCTAGCCAAAAGGATACGCATTAATCAGGTTAGCAAGGTCTGATCAATTGACATCTATATCCCTTTGGCAGTCATAAGGCGCCAAAAAGGTACCGACAGGGATGATTAACCAATCACAGTAGGTAATATCTAAGGTACTTTTATCTTTAAGGAAGCTTAATAGTATTTAAAGTTACACTAGTACATTAGAGATACATATATTTATATCATAGTTCCTCATTCTTCGTGAGGCTTAGTGCTAGCCACTAAAGGGACCTTAACGTAGCTTTGACGTACCTGCGGCCGGGTGGATCCCGTGACCTGGGTGGCGCCTTATGACTGCCAAAGGGATTAGTCGGTTGCACGCTAGGGTGGGTGCTAGCTGCGTGCAGTCCGCACGCAGCCTAAGGTTAGGTCAAAGACCAAACCATAACAAATATGAAAATAATATATACTTATTATAGCACTATTACTACTTTTACTGCTAAAATAAATACTATATATAATAAAGAACCATAATGAAATAATGAACTGTAAAGTTTAAAAAGTCTTTTAGCTTAAAATTACCTTAAGCTTGACTTGAATATAAAGTGAGTTACATTAGTATACTACTGTAAAAGTAATAATATAATAGTTATATTTAAAAGTACTATAAAACCTATACTAATAATCCTTTTTAAGTATAGACTATATATAACTTAAAGGTAATTATAAGCTACTATACTTTTAGTATTTTTATTATTATTATATTATTGTTATTATCACCCTAGTTAGGCTAAGCCTAATAGCTAGTACCTTAGCTACTGAAACTATGTAGGAAAAACCCTAGCCTAAGAAGGAAAACCTATATATAACTATTCTAAGTGCTATAGCAGAGCTATAGTTACTCTATACTACTTTTAACTATATTAAGGGGTATACTACTAGCTAAACTTAATTAATATTATAAAAAAGTATATAATATAAAATTAAAATTAAATAAAGTTAATAAAAATATAATAATACTATAAATTACTTTTAAAAGTAATTTATATATTATAATAAGTTATTTTAAATACTTAAACTATTTTTTATATTAATTTTTAGTTATTCTTTAAGCTATTATTTTTCTATTTAAAACCTTTTTTAGCTTTTATATTTTTATAATATTAGCTATATTAATTAAAAATTAATTATGAATGAATTAAGTTTTAGCTAATTATTAATTATATAAAAAAATATTATATTTATTTTTTTAGTTTTGTTCTTAATTTTTTTTTTATTATTTTTATTATAAATATACTCTTAATTTTATTTTTATAATAATATTTCTTTATTATTACTTTAAACTAATTATAATATTATTAAAAATACTCTTTATTTTCATAAGTAAATTAATTTTTACTTTAAAAGTAAATATTAATCTTTTTTAATATATTATTATTATTAATTTATATATAATTAAATTCATTATAAGCCTAACTTTATAAAGTTTATTTGGTATATATCACAAATATTAAAAAATAATAGAATATTATTAAAAATTAATATTTTTTTTAATTTATTTTACTTTTATTATTAATTTATACAAATATTAATAATATATACTTTAAATATATAAAAATAAAAAAAATTATTTAAATATAAATATTATATTTATTATTTATATTATTATTATTATTACCCTAGTTAGGCTAAGCCTAACAGCTAGTACTACTACTACTAAAACTATATAGAAAAAACCCTTAATTAGGGAGGAAAACCTATATATAACTATTTTAAGTACTAAAGTAAAGCTATAGTTACTTTATATTAGGTTTAACTATATTAAGGAGTATATTACTAGCTAAATTTAATTAATATTATAAAAAAGTATATAAAATAAAACTTAAGTTAAATAAAATTAGTAAAAGTGTAGTAATACTATAGGTTACCTTTAAGGGTAGTTTATATATTATAGTAAGTTACCTTAAGCGCTTAAACTATTTTTTATGTTAATTTTTGGCTATTTCTTTTAAGCTATTATTTCTTTACTTAAAACCTTTCTTTAGCTTTTATATCTTTATAATATTAACTATATTAGCTCATAGCTAGCTATTAATAAACTAACTATTAGCTAACTATTTATTATATAAAAAAAAGAAAAATAAATATTATATTCATTTTTTTCTTTTTCTTTTTAATCTTTTTTTTATTTATTTATTACTTTTATTATAAATATACCCCTAACTTTATTTTTATAGTAATGATACTTTATTATTACCTTAAACTAACTATAGTATTATTAAAAATATCTTTTATTCTTATAAATAAATTAATTCTTTTTTTAAAATAAATATTAGTTTTTTTTAATATATTACTATTACTAATTTATATATAGCTAGGCTAAAACCTTTTATAAATTTGCCTACACTATAGTAGCAACGCAGAACTGAGTTTAAACCTCTTAAAAAGTATAGAAAAAGATTTACTATATCTATTTTACCTTATTTTTAATAGTATATTAATGCTAAAGTATAAGTATAGTAAATAAAGTAATATTAATAAATATTAATAGTAGAAATTATAACCTTATGTAAAGCTACTACTACTTTTATATAAATTAAAGTAGCTTTATATTAATAATACCTTAAGTTACTTTTATATTACTATTTATATATAAGTAAATACTAAACTACTTTATAATAAAATATAATAAAATAACTAAGCTTATATAAAGTATAATACTAAAAAATATCTAGAATATTATTTTTTATATTAATAATATAGCCTATATATATATTAAATATAGCCTTCTCATACCCTAAGACTTTATTATTATATTTATAATATTAACCTTACTATTACTTACTAAACTTATTATAATTTAAAATTTAAAAAAAGTAATTTAGGCTAGGGACCGACATGGAAGGCGGACTGAACGCTTGAGGCAACTCACCGCAACACACGGACCACCCCTAAGGGTATCCTGCGGCATCACTGCGCCTCTACTAACCTAGTTTACTTTCTATTCTACACTATATACTCTTTTATAATACTAGTTAAGTTAAGCTAGTAATATACTACTTTCTATAGTTAAAACTAGTATAAAGTAACTATAGCTTTACTATAGAACCTAAAAAAGGCTATACATAGGTTTTCCCCCCTATACTAGGGTTTTTTCTATATAGTCTAAGTAGCAGTAGTACTAGAATTAGGCTAATAGCTTAACTAAAGTAATAATAATAATAATAAAAAAAGTAATTAAATAAATAGTAAAAAAAGCTATTAATATTAAAAATACTATAGCTTTAAGCTAAGCTAGTATTATTAGTAAAATAGCTACTTAGCTATATATTTAATAAACTTAAGCTATAATAATAATAATATCACCTTAAGATTATTATAAAACTATTATTAAAAATAATATAATTATTAAAGTAATATAGAATTATATACTTAAAAAAACTATTATAGCTATTAATTAGGCTATAGGTATTAATATTATTATTATAGTATGTTACTTTTAAAGTAATAATATTATTATTATATTTTAAAATATAGTAAAGCCTTATACTAATAATATCATATAGGTTAGTATTACTTTTAAACTAAAGGTAATACTAAACTAATAAATATTTAGTATTATTATTAAAGGCTTCTTTATATACTATATGTTGGTATTCCTTAGGATACTAGTAATTCTCTAAGGAATACTAGGTGGATTAGAGACTTAGTGACTTAACGTGGGGTCTAGGAAGGTATTCGTAAAAAGGTCTAATTTTATTATAATTAGTGCTATCTAAAGGGGGCATTTTATAGCTAGCGTTAAAGCTACAAAAATGCTATTAGATTCTATAGTAAAAACTCTATATATACAGACTAAATTAGAAGAGTCGGGTTCTATAGCTAATATAGCTATAAATTTAGCTCTTTCTAGCTATGCTATATTATTTTAAAATATAGCAATTTTAATACTTAAAATTCTCTCTTTTATAGAAAAAAAGGAATTACTTATAAGTTATATAAAAATCTACTTAAAAACTATAGTTAACTATTTAATTAAATAATTAATAAGAATAAGAATCCTACCTTATATCCCTAGTATTTCTCCTCTCTCCTATATACTTCCTCCTTTTTCTCTATATACTTTACCTATCTTTCTATATAGATTATAGCCTTATTCCTATTAATAAAGGTTTTAAAGGCTTAATTTAGAGATAATTTTATTATAGTATTAGTAATATTATTATACTATTAATTTATCTAATTTCCTTATTTCCTACTTTTTATATAATTATTATAGTGCTATAATATTAATTATTAGTCTTTTTTCTTTTATAGTATTTAACCTTATAATATACTTATATAATAAAAGAGAATCTATATAAATAATTATTAGTATTAGTAAAATTTATAGCTTTTATATAATAGTTTATAGTATTATACTAATTATATAAGTAATATCTATACCTTAGACTATTATATATAACTTAAAGGTAAAAGCACTTCTTATAATTCTTTAACTTTTTATAAAGCTATATATTATAATATTACCTTTTAATATAAACTTTAATTTAATTCCTACTTCTTTAATACAAAGGATAATTATATATATTAGTTATAAGCTAAGGTCTTTATTATTTATAAAGGAACTATTTATAAAGATATATAAAGCTATAATAGTAAGATTAAGTAAAATATACCTTAATCTATAGTTATAATACTATATTTACTACTAAATCCTTTTATTTAAATAATTTATATTAAATTTATTAGGATTTTAAACTTATTATTATTATTATTATTATTATTACTCTAGTCAGGCTTGTGAGCCCAATACTAGTACTACTGCTACTTAAACTATATAGGAAAAACCCTAGTATAGGGAGGAAAACCTATATATAACCTTTTTCTATGTTTTATAGCAGAGCTATAGTAGCTCTATACTAGTTTTAATTATAAAAAGTAGTGCGCTACTAGCTAAACTTAACTAGTATTATAAAAGAGTATATAGTGCAAAATAGGAATTAGACTAGGTTAGTAGAGGTATAGTAATAATATAAATTACCTATAGGGGTGGTTTATAAGTTATAGTAAGTTACCTTAAGCGCTTAGCCTATTTTTTATACTAGTTCTTAGCTAATTCCCTTAGGTTGCTACCTCCTTATTTAAAACCTTTCTCTAGCTTCTATATCTCTATAGTATTAGCTATACTAGCTAGTAACTAGCTATTATTAAACTAACTATTAATTATTTATTAGTTATATAATAGAAAGAGAAAGAAACACTATATTTACTCTTTTTTCCTTATTTTTAGGCTTTTCTTTTCTTTCTTTCTTCTTTATTTATTATTTTTATTATAAGTATATCTGTTGGAATTGCTCTCAACGGCAAAACCTCGGTGCAGGCAAAACGCCGGGTGCAGCGTGTGTGGGCGACCGGGTGGGTCCGCCACAACGATGCACGCGGTCTGATTGGCTGCACTGCCGACCGCACGCGTGGCCATAACACTACCTTTTTCCTCACTTTATAAGCTTAGCTCTTAGCTTAGAATATAAATAATTAAGAACTACACTTTTTATATTGTTTTTATTATATATATATTTTAGTATTTGTTTTCCCTTTATACGTTATTCCTAACACTAATTAGTGGTTAGTAATAACTATAGATTTGCTAGGATTAACTATAAAGAAGAGATAGCTTTTAAGGTATCTAAGACCCCTATTACTATACTAAGGAAGAAAACTCTACTATAACTAGTAAAGTTAGACTTTAATAGAGAAAGCCCTTACTATTAAGTGGATGCTAGTATCTATCCTATTTATTATAGAAAACTATATTTTAAAGGTAGAAACCTCCCTTAGGAATAAATAGAAGGGTTACCTTTAAAGATTTAGCTACTAAAGCCACTAAAGGAATAACTATAGCTTTACTAACTCCTAATAAAGCTATTTAATAAGAAATACAGGAAAGGACTTATAATAATAATAGAGCACTATTAGTTACTAGCTTAGTTTACCTATTAAAAGACTCTCTTCTAAAGTAACTTTACCTATTTAATAGTGCTATCTTACTAGAATAGGAAAAAGCCTATAAAAACCCTAACCTTAGTAATGTAATAACGCTAGTCCTTAATAACTAAATTGCATATATTATTAACTACTATAAGTTATAAAAATAGACTAGAAAAGAGCTTATTAATAACTTTTAGGAAGACTTTTAAAACTAGAATATCTCCTACTTTTAGAAGATAAGCATATATCTTTAAAGCGGCTTCTGGGACTTTCTATAAGAAAATAGGGTTTTATTTATTAAGAGAATTCAACCTTTAATTCCCCTTTCCTTCTTTAAGTTACTTAAATATATAGATTAATAACTTAAGGATATATTTCCCTCTACTAAAGCTAAGACTTCCCTTTATTATCTAAAGCTTTTAATACCCTAGCCTTACCTATAACTAAAATAACTACACTAGTTTATATAGAATCCTCCCTTAAATATAAGTTATTATTCTCCCTTAATACCTTTAAACCTAAATAATAACTTTTATAGACCCCTTTAACAACCTTCTTATCCCCTACCTTAGCCTAACCCTAACTTTCCTATTTATATATCTATTAACTAATTTAGCTAATAAAGGGATTTCTCTAAGAAAAACCCTAAGACTTTCTATAGAAATCTACCTAACTAGGTCTATTAGAATTCACTATATAATAATAACTCTAGTAGAATTCTAAATAACTAAATACAATGAATTCTAGAAGAATTAACAAAGGTATACATAAAAGAGGATAAATATACTAGGAAAATATATAATTTCCTTACCCTAAAGGTAAATATCTTCTAGGATAGGTGTATTTATAATAATATCCCTTTAGAAATCTAGAACCGTGCTTTTTTAATTATATTAGCAGAGAATGCTCTTATATACTATTTAGATAAGTTAGCCTATAAAAGACTCTCTTTTAATAAGCTTACTGCTTATATAAAGGATAACTTTAAAACTAAAAGTAACTAACACTTCTATAAAATTAAGTGGAATACTATAACCCTTTAGAAGGTTATTAATAATAACCCTAATAAGACTAAGCTATAATGCTTAGATATTCTTATTAAAAACCTTAAGAAAATCTATTATAGTCTTTTTAACTCTTTTATAGTTAATATATAGCTTTATTAGCAACTCCTCACTTCTATTAGTAATATTCCTAAATGCTATAATGCCCTTTATAGTTACTTACTAACCTATAAAGGGGTTATAGGTAACGTTAGGAAATGCTTCTATATTAAAGAGGCTATTACCTCTATATAATGGATAATAAAAGGCAGTACCTCTTTAGTAAGCAATAAAATGCTATTTATAAATAGGAGATATAGAAGAGCTATAGTAACTTTATAATCTAGAGCCCTAAATCGTAGGAAACCTCTATATTCTTCCCCTTTTCTATAGAAATGCTTTATCTATAGTAAATAAAGGTACTAGTCTATAAACTACCCTTAATATAAGTAGTAAAAGGCAAAAGAGAAGTAGTGGAAAAGCAGTAAGCATAAAAACCCTCTAATTAATAAGAAATTCATTGCCTTTCTATAGGCCTTTAAAGGTTCTTTTAAGGAAAACAATAATAATAAAAGCTCTATAAATAACAATAATAATACTAGGGACTATGCCTAGGAATCTATAAATACGTTTTTTATATTTAGAATACATAAGTAAAGGGCTAATCCTCCCTAAATTATATATACTTAGTTTTTTCTAACTGCTCTAACTTTACTAACTAATAATAATATTAATAAAAACCCCTTAAAGGATTATAGAATATCCCTATTTAGAATCCTTAAGGACTAGGCATTTATATATAGAATATCTAGTAAGGACTTCTAAACCTCTGTTATATCTAATAACCACTAATGCTTTATCTTAGAAGAGAGATACATAGAAGAGGTCTTCTATAGTATCCTCCTAAATACTGGTATAACTAGAATCTTAACCGCTAGAATTGCCTAAATTAAGGCCTTTATTAGACTAATGCCTTACCTTTAAATTAAAAAGGCCTAGCTATATAATATTATATTTAGTGCTAGCTTAGCAACTTCCTATAGAATCCTTTAGGTTCCTATAGTCTTTAGTAACATTACTTTCTACGTTCTTAATATATTAACCCTATTTCTATTCTATATATTAAATATAGATAGAATAGGTATAAAGCTTAATAACCTTTAAAATGTGTTAATTTAAGGCTAAAAGAGAGTTTCTATTATAAGGAAATAGGGATATTCTTAGTAAACTTTTAAAGCTAAAGAAGCTACTATATTCTACCTTTCTAAAACTAAAATTTATTAACTTTACTAGAGATTTAGCTACCTCTCTATTAATAGGCTTATAAAGCTCTTAGAGCATACTAGTAAAGAGGCTTATATTGACCTAATATAGAAACTTATAAAGGAATGCCACTATTATTAAATAAATAGTAAAGCCTTAGGCTAATTTAAGTTTTCCCTTAAGGATAATATTAACTTTAACTATAAGATTTTTATTAATATTCTCTAAATTAATAATTAGCCTATTTTATATATTATTAATATAGTAACTGTATTCTAAGTAGCTAGATTCCTTAAGCTATAGAAATAGAAGGCTTATAATGTATAAAATACCCTTAAAGAATGCTAGATTAATATATATCTTAGCCTACTTAACTAAATTATCTACAACGCTAGAAAGAATTTTGCATCTATTAAGTTTAAGTATTTAGTATGCCTTCTAGCTATTAATATAGATAAGGTGCTTATAGAAGCCTACTAAAGCATTAGTAAGATTAAAAGGTATTATACCTTACTAAGAAAAGTATATAATATTATTAAAAGTAAGGTTAGTAATATCCTTACCTCTTTATAATGCCTTTAAATAGCTATTAAAGCTATTAATAACTCTACTAGGCCTAATAGCCTTATTCCTACCCTACTTATATTTAGTGTATATCTATACTTAATAAATAAATTACCCTTAAGCTTCTTAATTACTAAAAAAGCTATAGTTCTTTATAAGGCTATTAATAAAGC
The DNA here is from genome assembly GCA_018360225.1 of Claviceps pusilla. NCBI lineage: Eukaryota > Fungi > Ascomycota > Sordariomycetes > Hypocreales > Clavicipitaceae > Claviceps > Claviceps pusilla. Next base: position 7,366 of record SRPW01000155.1, on the reverse strand, counting down.
CTAAAAATACCTTATAAAATAATAAGTTACTAATACTCTCTATACCTATTATAAACTTAATATAGGACTAACCTATTAACTAATACTATAGTTAAAGGTCTATGTTTAGTGTAAAAAAAGTAGCTAGTATAGCCCTTATAAGCTTTTAGATATTAATAGTAAAATATATATAGTAGAAATGCCTAATAGTGTAGTAAGGTTTTATAGTATTATTATAAAACCCTATATATATACTAAGATACCTAACTATACTTTAAATATTATAGAGAAAGAGAAAAAGGAGCTATATAGTATTTATAAGGTAATTATAAAGAATAAAGAGACCTTTTAAACCTATTATTAAGGCTTAAAATACCTAAAAAAGCGTTTTTTCTATACTAAAGACTATAAAGAGGTAGCACTATACCTATAAGCTAAAGGGCTAAGGAAGATAGGCTAAAGGCTATAGAGCTAATTAAGAAAGCACCCTATTACTTTTTTAGTTAATAGGCTACTAAGGCAGTCCCCTACTACCTTCTATAGTAGTAAGTGTTTAAAGGGGGATTCTATTAGTTTTTATAAAGGATTTATTAGAAAGAGAGGCACTAAAGAGAAGGAATATAGGGATAATATACTAGAGAATTTAGTAATATAGGGGGAATTTAGAATATCTTAAGCTAAAGTAAAAAAGGGGGGCTAGACTAGAGAGAGAGAGTACCCTTTAGGGGAGCTTTCTTATAAAGGTAAATTTATTACTACTCTTTATAATATACTTAAAGAAAGAGAAGAAGCTAGTACTAAAAGAGAGGTATATAAAAAAAGAATAATAAAAAGGTAATAATATTAGGGGAATTTAGGGAGAGGGGTAGTGCTAAAGGAATTAATAGCATTAAGTAAATTTATTATTACTACTTATAATAGCCTTAGTGTATATACTAATAGCTTAAGGTATAATTTACCTTTCTCTTTAGGGAAGGGCTTAGAAATAATAAAGAAGGCTACTAGCTATAGGGAGAAAAAGAAGGATAGAAATAAAAGTATAGAGAGAGAAGGGGTTAAAAAAAAGTAGTATATAGGGGAGGAAAAGGAGGAATTTAATAATAAAAGAGAGAAACTAGTAACTCTAAGGCATTAAGCTACTGCTATAGCTTTTATTATAGTAAAGGAAAAGAATAATACCTAGCTTATAGTAAACCTTAAAAGGTAAGGCAAAATTACTATAAAAGGTAAACCCTTTAAAAAGTTAGACTAAGCTAAGATTAATACACTATTAGTAAGAGGTATGTTTAAATTTATAACTTTTAATAAAAAAGAGCACAGAAATCAATGCCTCTTTTACTCTTATATAGTGTAGGAAGTTAAGGGTAAAAGGACTAACTAGTGTGACGGGGGGAAAAAGAACAACACCCCCCCCAACGAGCTAGGTTATGGCCGATGGCAGCTGTGGGCGGCTGCAAGCTAGTGCAGCTATGAGGTTGTCGGCTGGCCGGCAGTTGTTGGAAGGAAGAAAAAGGAAGAAAAGAAGAAGAAAAAGAAGAATAATAATCAAAAGTCATCGGAATTACGGTCCGGCACTGAAGATAATAATAGGGATCCTAGTTAGGTCATTGGAATTACGGTCCGGCACTGAAGATAATAATAGGGATCCTAGTTAGGTCATCGGAATTACGGTCCGGCACTGAAGATAATAATAGGGATCCTAGTTAGGTTATTGGAATAACGGTCCGGCACTGAAGATAATAATAGGGATCTAAAGTTATTGGAATAACAGTCTGGCACTGAATAGAAAAATCCAGAATATTAAACAAAATATATCATAATTTAAGGCCCAATACCTAGCTTATAGCTGCTAACGGCTATAAGCTAGCTATAAGTGGTTAAACTTTTTAAAGGTTTAAGTGTAGGTTGTTTTTCTATTTATAAATTTAGCAATTTACATTGCTTATATACTAGGTGGAAGTCACGTGACTGCAGTTACTAATAGCTGTTATCTTATGCGCGGCTGCGCAGCTGCGTGGCTGCGTGCGGCTGTTAGAAATACAGGGATGAGGGACTAGGGACTTTCCCCCTAACATAACACCTCCCCCCTTAATTATATAACTATTAGCATTGTGTAATTAAGGATAACTAATAAAAAGCAAGCAAAAGATAGAAAGTAGGGTAGAAAAAGAGAAAAGTTAGTAAAAAAAAATTTTTATATAAATTTTTACCCCCTAATTCCTTGCTTATTAGACTGTTTACCTTCTAATTCCTTGCTTGTTAAACTAGCTGCCTCCCTGATTCCTTATAATTTATTAGTTGGAATTAGGATTGTAGCCGTAGGTAGCTGTGTGGAAGCTACTTATTAGACCAGCTGCCTCCCCGATTCCTTATAATTTATTAGTCGGAATTGGGATTGTAGCTATAGATAGCCGTAGACAGCTGTGTGGAAGCTGCTTATTAGACTGTCTGCCTTCTAATTCCTTGCTTGTTAGACCGGCTGCCTCCCCGATTCCTTATAATTTGTCGGTTGGAATTAGGATTGTAGCTGTGGGCAGCTGTGTGGAAGCTGCTTATCGGACCGGCTGCCTCCCCGATTCCTTATAATTTGTCAGTTGGAATTGGGATTGTAGCTATAGATAGCTGTAGACAGCTGTGTGGAAGCTGCTTGTCGGACCGGCTGCCTCCCCGATTCCTTATAATTTGTCGGTTGGAATTGGGATTGTAGCTATGGATAGCCGTGGACAGCTGTGTGCAAGCTGCTTGTCGGACCGTCTGCCTTAGCTATGGCCGGCTGCACACAGGTGTAAGCAATTGGAATTGGAAAGAAAAAGGGTGGAATTTGTCTCTTTTCCCTTAGATTAACGGCTGCAAGGCTGCTTTGCAATTAGATTAACGGCTGTAAGGCTGCTTTGCAATTAGATTAACGGCTGTAAGCAGGAAGGGAAGAAGGGAAGAAAAGAAGTAAAAAGTGATGTCTTTTGCCTTTGTAATTAGATTAACAGCTAGCGACTAGTGATTGTAAGACTAGATTGGCGATTGACGGCTGCAGAGTTGTTGACGGCTGCAGAGTTATTGACGGCTATAGAGTTATTGACGGCTGTAGAGTTGGATTGTCGGCTAGTAATTGCAAGACTAGATAAATGATTAATAGCTGCTAAGGTTGGCTAACAGCTGCTGAGGTTGGCTTAGCAGCTAGGAATTGCTAGAAAAGAGAGGAAAAAGAGGGCGAAAAATTTGTAAAAATTTAGAAAAAGGTCTTATTTGCAATTGGCTAAGGAATTTGCTAGGGTGGCTAACAGACCCACTTCTAGTGAGGGAAGGGCGGCTATAAGACCCACTTTTAGCGGGGAAGGGTAAGGATTATAAAAAGAGGAAGAAAGGAAGGGAAAAAAAAAGAAGAAAAGGGGAAATTTATAGCGTTGGTGGGCTGTTGAGTTGGGTGCCGGTCTGTCTGTTAGCTGTGAATTTCGAGGGTTTTCTAGCTAGCTGAGGAAAAGCTAGAAATTGTTGGATTGGATAAATCCTAGGTAAGGAAATATCCTTATAAACAACTGCTAGCGGCTGCGCTCTAGCAAAATAAATTGCAATTGTAGCTGCTAGTAGCTATTGGCAGTTGTAACCAGGCAGGGGTTTCGAAGCTAGTTAGTCATAATAAGGTCCGCTCTGGATGGTGGCCTTTAATTGTATGTAATGCAGAGGCCACCTAATTTGCTCGGCCTGGGCGAAAGCACTATTTGTGACGGGGGGAAAAAGAACAACACCCCCCCTAACGAGCTAGGTTATAGCCGATGGCAGCTGTGGGCGGCTGCAAGCTAGTGCAGCTATGAGGTTGTTGGCTGGCCGGCAGTTGTCGGAAGGAAGAAAAAGGAAGAAAAGAAGAAGAAAAAGAAGAATAATAATTAAAAGTTATTGGAATTACAGTTCCGGCACCGAAGATAATAATAGGGATCCTAGTTAGGTTATTGGAATTACGGTCCGGCACTGAAGATAATAATAGGGATCCTAGTTAGGTTATCGGAATTACGGTCCGGCACCGAAGATAATAATAGGGATCCTAGTTAGGTCATTGGAATAACGGTCCGGCACTGAAGATAATAATAGGGATCTAAAGTCATTGGAATAACGGTCTAGCACTGAATAGAAAAATCTAGAATATTAAACAAAATATATTATAATTTAAGGCCTAACACCTAGCTTACAGCCACTAACGGCTGTAAGCTAGCTATAAGTGGTTAAACTTTTTAAAGGTTCAAGTGTGGGTTGTTTTTTTATCTATAAATTTAGCAATTTGCATTGCTTATATACTGGGTGGAAGTCACGTGACCGCAGTTACTGACAGCTGTCATCTTATGCGCGGCTGCGCAGCTGCGTGGCTGCGTGCGGCTGTCAGAAATACAGGGACGAGGGACTAGGGACTTTCCCCCCGACACACTAGCTATATAAGAAATTAAGGCTTATAATCTAAGGGTATAGTAACTATAAAAAAACACTAATTCTTATATAATCCCTAATAATTTAAAGGGTAAGCTAAAGGTTAATTATAGCACTAGCACCCTTACTAGCACTAAAGAAAATTTTCCTTTAGCTTTAAGATATTATATAGGCCTATATATAATTATAGACTAACCTTAGCAGGCTAATACTTATAAGGCTACTAAAGCAAATTAAGTATTTATAACTAAAAGGTATAATAATAGAAGTTATTAAGCTATTATATAGAATTATAAAAACTAGAACACACTAATGGGTAACCTATTTAAAGCACTATAAAGAAAAACTCTAAATAAGTATATTTAGCTATAACCTATGCCTTCTTATTACCTTAGGCAATACTAACTGCTTTAAGGTAGTTAGCATACAAACTAACAATACACTTAGACTTAGCAACCTCACTTTCTTTAATAAAGAAAAGGCTAAGCTTTAAAAGGCTAACTTTACAGTAAAACCTAAGCAAAAGCTAACCCTAGAAAGTCCCCTTATTTTTAATAGTTATATCTTAACTAATAACAGTAATAGCATAGTTATATTAACCTAAAAAGGCTAGAGTAATAACCTTAAAACTATTAAAGCTAATAATCCTACTGCAAAGCAATAATACATTAAGGAACATGCTTAAGGAGCTTATATCTTAACTATATGCTAACCTAAGGTAGCTTACAACCTTTCTATAGTAGCTTAAGCCTAAGAACCTAACTAAACTAATATAAATAAGCTTAATAAGAGACTTTAATAGTAGATTAACAATGCTAACTGTAGTCTAAGGTATCTTATAATAAATTTACTAATAGCAGTACTTTACGTGTTTATTAATGGTTTTTTTGCAAATAATAAGGACCTAAGCTCTTAGATAGGCTTTATAATTATTATTAGCAATAAGACTAAAAGCAGCAAGAGTATTAAATTTAAACTTTATAGAAATATTATTATATATAGCTCTATAAAAAGTAAGAGAGTTATAAGGAGTGCACTTACTTCTAAGCTATATAGAATGGTGCAAGGTGCTAATATAGCCTATGCTATTAGTATAACCCTAAATACCCTTATAGAACGTCTTAAATTCCCCTAAATTCTAATAATAATCTATACTAACTTACTTTTGCTATATAAGTGCCTTATAAAGCTAGGTATAACTAAAGAAAAACGCCTAATAATTAACATTATAGCTCTCTAGCAATTATATAAATACTATAAACTTATAGAAATCCACTAGATTAATAGGAATAATAATATTGCAGATGCTATAATAAAGGCTTTACTTAATAAAGCATTAGAAACCTTTATTAACACTAATAAAGTTAATATTTAGATTAAAGGGTAGGTAAAGCATGTGTAAGCTATATAAAGGTAATAATAATAACTATAACTAGTAGAATCCCTTACTATAACTAATTATATCCTTTTATTTTCTTAATAGGATTTACTTAATAACACTTTCTTTAACTAAGATTTTTATTTATTTTTTTAGCTACTCTTTAAGTAATTTCTCTTATAAAAAGAGAGAATTCCCTAGTGTTAGAATTACTCTTAATAGCAAAACCTTAGTGTAGGTAAAACGCTGGGTGTAGCGTGTGTAGGCAACTAGGTGGGTTCGCTACAATAATGCATGCGGTCTGATTGGCTACACTGCTAACTGCATGTGTGGCTATAACACTACCTTTTTCCTTACTTTATAAGCTTAGCTCTTAGCTTAGAATATAGATAATTGAGAACCACACTTTTTACGTTGTTTTTGTTATGCATGCATTTTAGTATTTGTTTTCCCTTTATGCGTTATTCCCAACAATATCCCTATTTTTTTTTTATAGTAGTGCTGCTCTATTACTACCTTAGACTAACTATAGTGTTATTAAAAATACTACCTACTCTTATAATAAAATTAATTATTATACTTAAGGTAAATATTAGTTCCTTCCTAATACACTACTACTGCTAACCCTTATATAGCTAGGCTAATTATAGGCCTAGCCCTATAAAGCTTACCTAATATAAGCTAAAAATATTAAAAAACAGTACTATAGCACTAAAGGTTAGTACTCCCTTTTAATTTATACTACTTTTATTACTAATTTAAGTAAGTACTAATAGTATATACTTTAAGTATATAAAAGTAAAAAAGACTTATTTAGGTATAAGTATTATATTTATTATTTATATTAGTAGCTAGGCAGTAGCTAATTAGTTTTATAGCTAAATTTAAATATTATATTATATTAAAAGGCTATTAAATAAGTTATAAATATATAGAACCTCTATACCTTTAGGGAGTTTATTAATATAAGTATAAGGTAGCTAAGGTATACTTTTATTATAATATTAATATAATACTAATATATAGCTAGGCTATAGAGTATAATATTACTTAGAAAAAGGTAGTTTAACTTATAAAGTAAGTAAGCTTATTTATTAATATAGTAATATAGGTTAGTAGTAGTATTATAGTAGCCTTAGCCTTAACCTTAGTTAAGGGTAAGCTATTACTATAAACCTACTATATTATTAATATACTAAAAAAACTAAATAATATTTTATAAAATAGATTTACTATAGTTACTATATAGAGCTATATAAAGAAAGTAATAAAGAGGGAGAAGAAGGTAAAGAAGGAAAGGGGGGGGGTAAAGAAGAAAAAAGAGGAGCTAAGGGCTAAGGGGGTATAAGCCTAGGGCTAGTATAAGTATACTATACTTATTTTTTATTTTTTTAATTACTATATTTATTTTTCTTTAAAAATAAATTATATATCCTAATAATCTATACTAGCTATAATATTTATATAGCTTTCTACTACCTCTATACCTATACTACACTAAGTATTATATAGTATTAAGTTCTTAATATCCTTAGCTTATTAATTTTATAAGCTTTTTATAAGCTAAAACTAAGGGATATACCTTATTAATATAAG
>SRPW01000154.1:0-35804 GCA_018360225.1 Claviceps pusilla | reverse complement strand
GTTAAGATATAACTATTAAAAATAAGGGGACTTTCTAGGGTTAGCTTTTACTTAGGTTTTACTATAAAGTTAGCCTTTTAAAGCTTAGCCTCTTCTTTATTAAAGAAAGTAAGGTTGCTAAGTCTAAGTGTATTATTAGTTTATATGCTAACTACCCTAAAGTAGTTAGTATTACCTAAGGTAATAAAAAGGCATAGGTTATAGCTAGATATACTTATTTAGAGTTTTTCTTTATAGTGCTTTAAATAAGTTGCCCACTAGTGTGTTCTAGCTTTTATAATTCTATATAATAGCTTAATAACTTCTATTATTATACCTTTTAGGTATAAATGCTTAATTTACTTTAGTAGCCTTATAAGTATTAGCTTACTAAGGTTAGTTTATAATTACATATAGACCTATATAATATCTTAAAGCTAAAGGAAAATTTTCTTTAGTGCTAGTAAGGGTGCTAGTGCTATAATTAACCTCTAGCTTGCCCTTTAAATTATTAAGGATTATATAAGAATTAGTATTTTCTTATAGTTACTATGCCCTTAGATTATAAGCCTTAATTTCTTATATAGCTAGTTAGTCCCTTTACCCTTAACTTTCTATACTATATAAAAGTAAAAGAGGTATTAATTTCTATGCTTTTCTTTATTAAAAGTTATAAATTTAAACACACTTTTTACTAATAGTATATTAATCTTAGCTTAATCTAACTTCTTAAAGGGTTTACCTTTTATAGTAATTTTACCTTACTTTCTAAAGTCTACTATAAGCTAGGTATTATTCTTTTTCTTTACTATAATAAAAGCTATAGTAATAGCCTAATGCCTTAGAGTTACTAGTTCCTCCCTTTTATTATTAAATTCCTTCTCTTCCTCCCTTATATACTACTCCTTTTTAACCCCTTCTCTCTCTATACTTTTATCTCTATCCTTCTCTTTCTCCTTATAGTTAGTAGCCTTCTTTATTACTTCTAAGCCCTTCTCTAAAGGGAAGGGTAAATTATACCTTAAGCTACTAGTATATACACTAGAGCTATTATAGGTAGTAATAATAAATTTACCTAGCGTTATTAATCCCTCTAGCACTGCCCCTCCCCCTAAATTTCCCTAGCACTATTACTCTTTTATTATTTTTCTTTTATATACCTCTCTTTTAATACTAGCTCTTTCTCTTTCTTTAAGTATATTATAAAGGGTAGTAGTAGATTTACCTTTATAAGGAGGCTCCCCTAAGGGGTACTCCCCCTCTTTAATCTAGCCCCCCTTTTTTACTCTAGCTTAAGATATTTTAAATTCCCTTTATATTGCTAAGTTCCTTAGTATATTATCTCTATATTCCTTCTCTTTAGTGCCTCTCTTTCTAATAAATCCTTTATAGAAACTAATAGAATCCCCCTCTAAATACCTACTACTATAGAAAGTAGTAGAGAACTACCTTAGTAGCCTATTAACTAAAAAGGTAATAGGGTGCTTCCTTAGTTAGCTTTATAGCCTTTAGCTTATTTTCCTTAGCCTACTAGCTTATAGGTATAATACTACCTCTCTATAGTCCTTAGTATAGAAAAAACGCTTTCTTAAGCATCCTAAGCCTTAATAATAGGTTTAAGAGGTCTCTTTATTCTCTATAGTTACCTTATAAATACTATATAGCTCCTTTTCCTCTTTTTTTATAATACCTAAAGTATAGTTAAGTATTTTAGTATATATATAGGGTTTTATAATAATGCTATAGAACCTTACTATATTATTAGGCATTTCCACTATATATATTTTACTATTAATATTTAAAAGCTTATAGAGGCTATACTAGCTACCTTTCTTACACTAAACACAAACCTTTAACTATAGTATTAGTTAATAGGTTAGTTTTATATTAGGTTTATAATAGGTATAGAAAGCATTAATAACTTATTATCTTATAAGGCATTTCTAGGCTTTATTAGTAGCCTTATAAAGAACTATAGCTCTTTTAGTAACTAAGAAGCTTAGGGGTAATTTATTTATTAGGTATAAATATACACTAAATATAAGCAGGGTAGGAACAAGGCTATTAAGCCTAGTAGAGTTATTAATAGCTTTAATAGCTATTTAGAGGCGTTATAGAGGGGTGAGGATATTACTAACCTTACTTTTAATAATATTATACACTTTTCTTAGTAGGGCGTAATACCTCTTAATCTTACTAATACTTTAGTAGGCTTTTATAGGCACTTTATCTATATTAATAGCTAGAAGGCATACTAAATACTTAAACTTAGTAAATATAAAATTCTTTCTAGTGTTATAGATAATTTAGTTAGGTAGGCTAAGATATATATTAATCTAGCATTCTTTAAGGGCATTCTACATATTATAAGCCTTCTATTTCTATAGCTTAAGGAATCTAGCTGCTTAGAATGCAGTTACTATATTAATAATATATAGAATAGGCTAGTTATTAATTTAAAGGATATTAATAAGAATCTTATAGTTAAAGTTAATATTATCCTTAAGGGAAAACTTAAATTAGCTTAGGGCTTTACTATTTATTTAGTAATAGTAGCATTCCTTTATAAGTTTCTATATTAGGTTAATGTAAGCCTCTTTACTAGTACGCTCTAAGAGCTTTATAAGCTTATTAATAGAGGGGTGGCTAAATCTCTAGTAAAGTTAATGAATTTTAGTCTTAGAAAGGTAGAATATAGCAGCTTCTTTAGCTTTAAAAGTCTACTAAAGATATCCCTATTTCCTTATAATAGGAACTCTTTTTTAGCCTTAAATTAATACATTTTAAAGGTTATTAAGCTTTATACCTATTCTATCTATATTTAATATATAGAATAGGAATAGGGTTAATGTATTAAGAATATAGAAAGCAATGTTATTAAAGACTATAGGAACCTAGAGAATTCTATAGAAAGTTACTAAGCTAGCACTAAATATAACATTATATAGCTAGGCCTCTTTAATTTAAAGGTAAGGCATTAGTTTAATAAGGGCCTTAACCTAGGCGATTCTAGTAGTTAAGATTCTAGTTACACTAGTATCTAGAAGGATACTATAGAAGACCTTTTTTATATATCTCTCTTTTAAAATAAAGCATTAGTAGTTATTAAATATAATAAAGGTTTAGAAGTCCTTGCTAGATATTCTATATATAAATACCTAGTCCTTAAGGATTCTAGATAGGGATATTCTATAATCCTTTAAGGGGTTCTTATTAATATTATTATTAGTTAGTAAAGTTAGAGCAGTTAGGAAGAACTAAGTATACATAATTTAGGGAGGATTAGCCCTTTACTTATATATTTTAAATGTAAAAAACGCATTTATAGATTCCTATGCATAGTCCCTAGTATTATTATTGTTATCTATAAAGCTTTTATTATTATTATTTTCCTTAGGAGAACCTTTAAGGGCCTGTAGAAAGGCAATAAATTTCTTATTAGTTAGAGGGTTTTTATGCTTACTACTTTTCTACTACTTTTCTTTTACCTTTTGCTACTTATATTAAGGGTAGTTTATAGACTAGCACCCTTATTTACTATAAATAAAGCATTTCTATAGAAAGGGGGAAGAATATAGAGGTTTTCTATAATTTAGGGCTCTAGATTAAGGAGTTGCTACAGCTCTTCTATATTTTCTATCTATAAATAGCGTTTTATTACTTATAGAAAAGGTGTTGCCTTCTATTATCTATTATATAGAGGTAATAGCCTCTTTAACACAAAAGCATTTTCTAAGGTTACCTATAACCCCTTTATAGGTTAGTAAGTAACTATAGAGGGCATTGCAGCACTTAGGAACGCCGCTAATAGAAGTAAGGAGTTATTAATAAAGCTATATATTAACTATAGAAGAGTTAAAGAGGCTATAATAGATTTTCTTAAGGTTTTTAATAAAAATATCTAAGCATTATAGCTTAGTCTTATTAGGGTTATTATTAATAACCTTTTAAAGGGTTATAGTATTCTACTTAATTCTATAGAAGTATTAGTTGCTCTTAGTTTTAAAGTTATTCTTTATATAAGCAGTAAGCTTATTAAAAGAGAGTCTTTTATAGGCTAACTTATCTAAATAGTATATAAAAGCATCCTCTACTAATATAATTAGAAAAGTATAGTTCTAGATTTCTAAAGGGATATTATTATAAATACACCTATCCTAGAAGATATTCACCTTTAAAGTAAGGAAATTATATATTTTCCTAGTGTATTTATCCTCTTTTATATATGCCTTTATTAATTCTCCTAGAATTTATTGTATTTAGTTATTTAGAATTCTACTAAGGTTGTTATTATATAGTGGATTCTAATAGACCTAGTTAGGTGGATTTCTATAGAAAGTCTTAGGGTTCTTCTTAAAGAAATCCCTTTATTAGCTAAATTAGTTAATAGATATGTAAATAGGGAAGTTAGGGTTAGGCTAAGGTAGGGGATAAGAAGGTTATTAAGGGGGTCTTTAAGATTTATTATTTAGGTTTAAAGGTATTAAGGGAGGATAATAACTTATATTTAGGGAAGAATTCTATATAAACTAGTATAGTTAGCCTAGTTATAGGTAAGGCTAGGGTATTAGAAGCTTTAGATAATAAAGGGAAGTCTTAGCTTTAGTGGAGAGGAATATATTCTTAAGTTATTAATCTATATATTTAAGCAACTTAAAGAGAGAAAGGGGAATTAAAGGTTAAATTCTCTTAATAAATAAAACCTTATTTTCTTATAGAAAGTCTTAAAAACTACTTTAAAGATATATGCTTATCTTTTAGAAATAAGAGATATTCTAGTCTTAAAAGTCTTTCTAAAAGTTATTAATAAGCTCTTTTCTAGTCTATTCCTATAACTTATAGTAGTTAATAATATATATAATTTAGTTATTAAGGACTAGCGTTATTATATTGCTAAGGTTAGGGTTTTTATAGGCTTCTTCCTATTTTAGTAAAATAGCACTATTAAATAGGCAAAGTTACTTTAGAAGAGAGTCTTTTAATAGGTAGACTAAGCTAATAACTAATAATACTTTATTATTATTATAAGTCCTTTCCTGCATTTCTTATTAAATAGCTTTATTAGAAGTTAGTAAAGCTATAGTTATTCCTTTAGTAGCTTTAGTAGCTAAATCTTTAAAGGTAACCCTTTTATTTATTTCTAAGGGAGGTTTCTGCCTTTAAAATATAGTTTCCTATAATAGACGGGATAGATACTAGCGTCCACTTAATAGTAAGGGCTTTCTCCGTTAAAGTCTAACTTTACTAGTTGCAGTAGAGTTTTCTTCCTTAGCATAGTAATAGGGGTCTTAGATACCTTAAAAGCTATCTCTTCTTTATAGTTAATCCTAGTAAATCTATAGTTATTGCTAACTACTAATTAGTGTTAGGAATAACGCATAAAGGGGAAACAAATACTAAAATGCATATATAATAAAAATAATATAAAAAGTGTAGTTCTTAATTATCTATATCTTCTAAGCTAAAAGCTAAGCTTATAAAGTAAGGAAAAAGGTAGTGTTATAGCCACGCGTGCGGTTGGCAGTGCAGCCAATCAGACCGCGTGCATCGTTGTAGCGGACCCACCCGGTCGCCCACACACGCTGCACCCAGCGTTTTGCCTGCACCGAGGTTTTGCCGTTGAGAGCAATTCCAACAATATTATTTTTATTATAAATATATTTTAGTATTTCTTTTCTCTTTATAAGTTATCCCTAACACTAATTAGTAGTTAGTAATAACTATAGATTTACTAGGTTTAACTATAAAAGAAAAGATAGCTTTTAAAGTATTTAAAACCCCTATTAGTATATTAAGAAAGAAAACTCTATTATAACTAGTAGAGTTAGACTTTAATAAAGAAAGCCTTTACTATTAAGTAAATACTAGTATCTATCCTATTTATTATAGAAAACTATATTTTAAAGGCAGAAACCTCTCTTAAAAATAAATAAAAGGGTGTGATGGATTCGAGCTTGATGCTTAGATCCTTATTGGAGGTATGGTGGGGATAAAGAGGGGGAGTGTTACGTGCTATTAGGGCTAGCCCTACCTATAAGTCTATATTTAGTAAAAGGTAGGAGGATTATATTAGGATTCCTTCTTACTACCCTTATAGTTAATAATAATACTATTAATATTAAAATATAAATGCCTTTTAAGCTAGTTTATAATAATTATTAACTATTATTATATAATTTATAATAGCTATATTTATATAAGTAATATAATAGACTTTTATTATTATAAATAGTTTACTTAATTAAGTAATATATAGAATTTATACTATTTTTATAAAACTATCTCTATAATAATAGCCTAGCTTAAGGAATTATACTATTAAATAGCTATAGTAAATTAAATTACTTTTAATAAAAACTTAATAAGTTTTAATTAAATATAACCTTACTATAAACTACTCTTTATAAAAAATCCTTATAATAGTAATAAAGACTCCTTTTAAGCTTAGTAAAGCTTTATAGTATATAAGCTAAAAGCTAACTTTAATTTTATTAATATTAATTATAATAAGTAGTTCCTTATTTATTAGAACTTATTACTTAAGATTTAGATATAAGTTATATTATTCTTTAAACTAAATAGTAAGTATTAGTATATTTCTAGCTATTTCTTTAAATACCTTAATATAATATTTATAGACTTATATTAAAAGAAATATATTATTTTAAAGCTTAATTAAATAAAATAATACCTAAATAAATAGTTTTTAAACTTCTTTATTTACTTTAAATAAAAGCTTTACCTTATAAGTAATAGTATATAAGTAAATATAATAAAGCTTATAAAGCTTTATATAGGTTTTAATAAGTAAATAAAGGACTACTATATAGGCTATAATATCCCTTACTTAAACTACTTAGTAATAGTTATATAGTACTATAGTATTATATTAAATATTAACTTATACTAAATTAAGGAATAAGTTAAGGCTTAGTAATAATAATACCTAAGCTATAACCTTAATAGTAATATAGCTATAATAGGTATTAATATTACTTATTTTTTAAAGCCTTAAGGCTAATATATAAGCAGTAGCATTATATTAAATACTATATATACTACTTAGGTATTAGAGAAGGTAGTTTAGTGCTAATAAAAGGTAGACTAATATTTATATTATAATAAAAAGGGTTACTAAATTATAAAATACCTTTAGCTACCTATTTACTTACCCTATATAGTAGGCTTAGCTACATTTATTTATATACTTTATACTTTTATTAAGGAGTTAATTATATTTAAAAGGGATTTTAAAGTAAAAAAAAATAAGCTTATTACTTAAGTTTTAGTAAAGGGAAATATTATAGTATATAAAATATAGAGTATTTATACTTAAGGTATAGACTAAAGGTTTATAGAGAGATAAAATAAATAATAGAAAAAGTATTATTTCTCCTCCTATTTCTTTATAATAAAACTAAGTTTATTAATACTTAAATAAATAGTAAATATAATACTTTTACTATTATAAGTAAAAAAATAGCTTAAGTACTTAGCTTTTAAAGATTTTAATTTTACTATTTATATACCTTTACTATAGCTACTTATATTATATTATTTTACTATAGTAACTTTAGTATATATCTTTATATTACTTATTTAATTTATTTTAAAGCTAACTTAAATAGCTAAATATTCCTAGTAGTAGCTTATATTATTTTAAGTCTTTTCTATAATTATATCTTAAGAGCACCTTAGCTTACTTATAATTATATTACACTATATATAGACTAGCACTTATTAGTTATTAGTTTATATCTAGGCTTTATAATATATATATTTAAGGCATACTAGGTTAAAATACCTATACTAGTAATTTTAGAATTAGTTTATACTAGTTTTACTAGAAAAGTAACTAAATTAAATACTTTAATTTACCTTATTACTACTAGCTTATAAGAGATAAATTATGCTTTAGTGTCTTTATTAAGGCCCTTAGTTTTAAATTAAAAGGATATATATACCTAGCTTCCTACTAAATTATATAATTTTAAAGACTTATTTTATAAAAAGAAAGTAAATACCTTATTTCCTTATAAGGGCTATATAAATTATTATATTTATTTTTATAAAGATAAAAATAGGCTTATACTACCCCTTTCCTAGGCTCCCTTATATAATATACCTTATAATTAGCTTTTTAAAATCTAAAAGTAAATAATAAACCTAATAAATAAAAGTTAAATATATACCTTTTTTTTATTAATAGTAGCTTTAGTTCTATTAATAAAAAAGGTAAATAAAGGTTAGTGTTTTTATATAAACTACTATACTTTAAATATTATTATAAATTAAGATTACTACTTACTACCTTTAATTAAGGAAATATTATAATCCCTAGCTAAAGCTAAGTAGTTTATAAAGCTTAATATTTACTTAGCCTTTTATTATTTATAAATAATAAAGGGTAATAAACACTTTATAGCTTTTTATACCTAGTTTAGGCTCTTTAAATAGCTTATATACCCCTTTAGTCTTACTAGTATACTAGCTAGCTTTTAGCATTATATTAATAGTATGCTTAGTAATATACTTAGTGTATATACTATAGCTTACTTTAATAATCCTTATTTACTTTAGGGGTTTTTATAAGGAATATATAAAGCTAACCTAAGAGATTTTTTTATAGCTTTAATAAGTAGGCTTATATTTTAATATAAAGAAGTATGCCTTTTATATATAAAAAGTTAAGTACTTAGGGTTTATTATATATATAGGCTAGGTAGTATGCCTAAACCTAGCTAAGGTAATAGCTATTATAGACTAAAAGCCTTTTACTTAAATATATAAAGTATATAGTTTTTTAGGCTTTATAAACTTTTATTAAGAATTTATACTAAACTTTATAGATTTAATAGGCTCTCTCCTTATATTTATAAAGAAAGGGGTCCCCTTTATTTAGTTTAATAAATATAAGGCAGTGTTTTGATGCCTTAAGAATGCTTTTATTTTATATTCTATCTTAGTATAATAAGACTTTAATAAAGATATAGTATTAAAGTTTAATACTTTTAGGGAGGCACTAGGTAGCTGCCTTTTCTAGTATAATTTAGTGTCAAGGCTGGTTATGGGATATTGCTTAGTGGAGTGAAGACTGAGACACAGAAGGTGCACTGCAACGTAGCTGCTAGGTAGGGGGTAGTGCTTAAAGGTATAAATCTCTGCCCTATTATATAAATGTACGCATTCTCTCTTTTATATGCCCCCTTAGTGCACTGCTAAGTTATAGTAAGGGCACTATATACCTTCTTCCCTTATACCTTTATTAGTATAATAAGCTAGTCTACACTCTTTAACTTTATAGTTACTAATAATAAAAAGTAGCTATAATAGAATACCCCCCCTTTCCTTATAATTACCCTTAATTATAGTTTTATAAAAGGGTTGCTATAAGCTTATTACTCCCTCTAAGCTACTATAATGCTTTACTTATTACTATATATAGTAGATTTAGTTCTTATAAAGCTTTCTTAAAAATACCCTTACCTATTACTACCTAACTCTATAGCTTAGGGTAAGTTATAGTCTTATATTATACACACTTAACTAGTTATATAATTATACTATTACTATACTACTTACTAGGGGTATTGCTTTTTATATATTATAATTCGCTAGCCTTTAGTTATTATATTATAATATTATCCCTAGCTTACCCCTTTCCTATTCTTACTTTTTCTTTACTTTAGGGTTATAGCTACTTAATAGTATACTTATTAAGTAATTTTATTTATCCTTTCTTATCCCCTTTATTATGCTTACCTACCCTTAAATTAACTAAGTTAGTTAGTATTGCTTTACTTTATTAATTTAATAGTATAAGTAAGCTACTTAGGTATAAAAAAGGATATAAAAGAAAGCAGTAATATTATAGCTAGCTTTATGCCTAGTCCTTTCTAATACACTTAATCCGCTTAAAAAGCACTTTATACTATTTTTTATTCTATTATAATGCCCTTTATTTATTAAAAGGCTACTATATTGCTTCCTTTAAGCATTAATATAGTAAGAATAAGCTATTTAAAAGTAAATAAAAGTAGGGAAGTAGAGCTATAGTAATGCCACTAGTCCCTTATATACTAGCTATAATATATCTTATTTATTTAAGGTAGTAGGGTTTTTTCTTATTTCTATTAATCTAAGGGTAAAAGTAAGTTATTTAATTATAAAAAGAAGCTATAGTAATGCTACTAGCTTCTTATATAATTATAGTAATGCTTTTAATTTATTAGGTTATAGGAGAGAATAGTTTATTATAACTAACCTTCTCTATTATTTAGGGCTATACTATTAAGTTAAGGGCTTACTTTACTATTATAGTTACTAATAGCTACTAATAAGCAGCTAGGCTACTACTACTATACTATAATTCACTAATTTAAGTACTTTAGCTACTTAGCTAAGAGTGCTTTTATATATAATAGTCTTATTCCTTTACTTCTTAAATAACTATAAAAGCCTTCTTTTCCCCCCTTCTTTTTATACCTTTTTCTTTTTAATAACTATACTTAAATTATAAGTTTTTCCCTTATAGCTAGCTTTTAGTAAGGTTACTACTTTTTTTCTTTTCTCTTACTACTTAAAGCTTTACTAACTTTTATTTATTTTAGCTATTCTTTATTAGTTTATTAATTATTTTTACTTTTATAAATAGCTTCCCTTTTTTTTTTTAATAAATTTTTTATAAGTTCTTTTAGCTATTTCCTTACTTTCTAGCTACTAACTTCTAGCTAGTTTGCTATAGCCCCTAAAAATTAGACTCCTTTAATAAAACGCTACTACTATATTGCTATAGAGCTTAACCCTACCCTTAATATTATAACTATTATAGTGTAAGTTTTCTTTTATACTTATTAGTTACTTAATTTAATGCTAATATCTACACTCTTACTATTAGTAAAGAGGAGCTTCCTTACTTATAGTATAGTTATTAGGTTTATGCCTAGAAGTTATAGCCTAAACCTCCTACTAGCAATAAAGAAGAATATAATCTATAGCCTTAATATATTATAGTAGGGACCCTAGTTCCTATTATATACAGTCCCTTTAATAGTAAGTAGCTTACTATATAGTAGCTACTACCTTTACTAATAGGTTTCTCTTTTTTTTTTTCTTATATAAAGGCTAGTATTAAGTATACTTTCTATAAGTATAATAATAAAAGCTATTATTATATAAGTTAAAGAATTTATTAGTAATGTTACTTAGTTATTACTACTAACTTACTATATTTTCTTAGTAAAATATATATTAAGTATATTTATATTAAAATATTTCCTACCTTATAAAGGAGAAGATTAATAATTTAGAGTATTTCTAGATCTTAGTATACTTATACTAGCTCCCTATTAACTCTCTACTAACTTACTACTTAGGTTTACTTATTACTATTTCTACGCTAAATATAGCTTTTAATAAGCAGAAAAATATAGATAAGTTAGGGCGTGCTAAAAGGGTATAGCTATTGTCTAAGCTTACTTTAAAGCAATAGCGCTATTAGGACGTAGTAATATAGTAGCTTATATCTATAAATTAGCTACTTATTTTTATTAACTAAGCTAATTATTTATAGTTTATTTATAAAAACCTTTCTATAGTAAGTTGCTTTTCCCTTTTATTTTTTCTTACTTATTTATTACTACTAACCTCCTACTAGCTTACTAGTTAGCCTCTCTTATACTTAGTTTAGGGGGAGACCCTATTTTTTACTTTACTATACCCTATTAAGCTATATATATTTCTAAAGGCTCTCTCTAACTTAATAGAAAATTTAGCTAGGGAGGAGGATAATAATAAGCTATAGTAGTGTAGTTACTATATAGAAATAGCTTATTTTATACTATTTTTTTTTTATTATTCTTTTTTTTTAATAGCTTTACTTAACTAAATAGACTTGCTTTTACTAAGGTAAATATATATTGTTTTATTAACCTATTTTACTTATAATATAGGGGCTACCTAGCTATATAGTAACTGCTTATATTCCTTAATTAGGTCTCTTAAAGTAAAGTCTTTTTACAGCACTTATAAGTTTTCTATTTTATTATAGCCTTTCTACTTTACTAGGTATTTTTATTATTTGCCCTTATATTTATAGGTTATTATTTATTCTACCTTATATACCTTAGTGTCTTCCTTAAAAGGTAGCTATACTAGCGCTATTTCTTTTTAGTATAGGTTACCTTTAAATAGCTTAAGGCTTATAATATTAAATATATTATATAGTTATAGTATTAGAGGTAATTTAAGTTAGTAGGTAAGGCTATAATAACTAACTTTTTTAGTAATTTAGTAAGGTCCTAGATATCTTACTATAAGCTTTTAGCTTAGTTACTATAGGTTAATATTCTTTATAGAAAGGAGAATATAGTCCTTAATATTAAAGTTTATTAGCTTATACTTAGTATTATAGTATTTTATATATTAAGCTTAGGTATTACTAAGTAGCTGCTTTATGTCTATATACTTAGCTTATAGGTTTTTTACTCTAACTTCTATATATTAATTAATAATATTTAATAGCTTAGTTACTTAGTTTAGTTCTTTAGGTTTATATCCTTATAGTAACTCTACTAGTATATAGCTATAAGCTATATAATAGCTAGTGTTATATATAAATTATATAAGGGCTAAGTAGTTAAGCTAGTTAGTTTATTTTATATATTTAAAAGCTTATAAATAGTATTCTAAAATTTAGTTTATTCTTTTAGTTTAACTATTTATTTAAGGGTAAAATATAGTGCTAAGTAACTGCTTAGTTATTAAAAGGTAGTAGAAGGTTTTTTAGAATTTACTTATAAAAATAATGCCTCTATTACTTATAATACCTTCTAATACTCTATAATCTTAAAAGACATTCTTAATAAAGATAGTTATTAAGTTACTATTAGTTACCTTTATAGTTATAGTAATATATAGTATATACTTAAAAAATCTATTTACTACTACTAGAATTATATTATATATCTTACTATTTACCTACTTAACTAAAGGTAAGCTTATAATAAAATTTATTAAGATTTCTTAAAATAGTCTTTTTAGCACTAGTAATGCTACTAGCTTACTATAAAGTTAGTGTAACCTTAGCTTATTAAGCTAATAATTTATATAATTATTAATATAGGTTTTAATATTCTATCTTAGCCCTAGCTAGAAATATTAGCTTATAACTTATTTAATTATCTTACTAACTTTATAATAGCTTACTATAAGGTTATTATAAGTTAGCTATAAAATCTTACTTTTTATACTAGCTAGAATATATACCTAGCCCTTATATAGTAGTAGCCTATTTCTATTAACTATTTAAGTAGTACTTTTTAAGGGTGCTAGTGTTTTACTATTACTTAATAGCTTTAATTACTACTATACTAAGGTATCCCTTAACTATATAAACTTTAAAGTCTTATATATTAAAGTAACTAATATTTTATAGTTAGCTTAATTAAAGATTAACTTAGTAAAGGTTCTCCTAATAGCTAATAACCTTACTATAAGCTTTTAGTAGGTTCTCTCCTTAGGTAGAAGTTTATTATATAATAAATAAGGCTAACCTAAGTGCCTTATAGAGTTAAGAAGATATTTAGTCTTATCCTTTAAGACTCTAATATCTTAGCTACCTACCCCCTTACTTATAGTATATATACTATATATTAACTAGTTCTTTAGTAATATTTAAGCATTTAAACCTAAACTATTAAGCTTTAGCTATAAACTTATCTTATTATAAGGTTAGAGCATACTAGCTTTAACTTATATTATTTTATATAATTTCTCTTATACTACTTACCCTTTAATTTTAAAAGAAAAGATCTAGGCTAAATATATTATATTCTACTTTATTATTACTTATATATAGCTTAGTTATAGCTTCTCTCTAATAGGTAGTAAAGCTAATTAGTATAATAATCTAGTAACCTTATACTAAGTATCTAGGGTATTAGCTACTAGCTATATATTAGGGCTACGCTACTTACTAGCTATAAACTTAGTAAGAAATAGTAGTAAGTATAATATATATACTTTAGCTACTACTTTTTTTAAAAAGTAGTTTAGTCTTTAAAATAAGCTATTTATAAAATTTAGCTTACTTAGTTAATATTTTATAATAAAGTTAAATAAGTATAGCTTATTAAGGGTATTTACTTAGTAGCTAGATAGCTTTAGCTTTATAGTAAGATACTTATAGTTTAAGTAGTTTATAATTACTTAAATAGAGTGCTTTAAATAAGCTAGGTAATACCTTTATATTTAAAAAGCTTTCTAAATAGTAAAAAGCTTACTATTTAGTATTATATATCTTAGCTTTAGCCCTAATAGCTTTTATAATATATAAGCTATAGGGTACTAGCTACCTAGCTATAGCTAAGCTATAATAGCTTTAATTATAAAGGCTAATGTATTTATTTCTATCCTTAATAGTGCCTTTAAATTAAAATAAATAAGAATAAGGGCTTTTAAAAACTTCTACTTAAGTTAATTAAATATAGCTAGCTTACTATTACTTAGCTATAAACTCCCTTTATTATTTTCTTTTAATAAGTTAGTAAGTAGAATAGTAATTTTACTATATCTTTAAATAAAGTATTTATAGAATTCTATAAATTTAAAGAAATATTAAATATTTAATATACTATAAGGTAGCTACTACTCTACTACTACCTAAATATACTTAGGCTCTATTTTAATACTATTAAGCATTATTATAAAGCTAAGAAAGCTAATATATATTATAAAGAATTTATATTTATTAAGGTTAGTATAAAGCTTAGCCTTTTAAAGTTTCTATAGAACTTATTTAATATACCCCTTATGCGCTACTAGGTTACTACTATAAATTAAAATATTATTAAGATTAATAATATAGATAGTATTAATAAGCTCTTTTAGTGCATTATTAATATATTCTTAGAAGGTAGCTAGTGTATTTATAAGGCTAAAAGGCATTATAAGATATTTAAAATACCTATATTAACAATAGAATATAGTCTTTTACTTATTACCCTTATAGATATATAGCTAATAGTATATATCTTTTAAGTTAACTTTTATAACTACCTTTACTTCCTTTAATTAGTTAAGGATTTCTAAAATTAAAGGTAATAAAGCCTTATCCTTCCTTATAACCTTATTAAAGCTATAATAATTAATATATAGCTAAAGCTAACCTTCTTTCTTTAGTATAAATAGTATTAAGGCACCTAAGGGACTTATTAATTATTAAATTTATTCTTTTTACTATATATTAGTAAGATATTTATAAAGAACCTATAGCTTCTTCTTAGTAAGGTTATAAATTAGTCCTTAAAGGGGTGTCTTACTATTAATTAACTTAATTATATATATAGCCTTCTAAGGCTAGGAGCTAGCCTATAAGTTCTTTTAAAAATATATTTATAAACTTAGTATATGCCTTTAGTAGCTTTTTTATAGCTAAGTTACTACTTACTTACTTATTATCTTTACCCTATATATTAAGCTAAGGTTCTTTTATATTACCCCCTATTATTTATAGGCTCCTTCTATCTTTATTATTCTTTAGTATCTCCCTAACCTATACTAAGGCTAGCACTAGTAATATAATTATATTTTTTCTTTTATAGTAAATTTGCTTTAAGTGCCTTATAAATATAAGGTATTCTTATATTATTAAATATCTCTAAGTTTTATTATTTTAAAATAGGATTTATAGCTTATAAATCTTTGCCTAGTTAGTACTTAAGAGTAGGTCCTTTTATATATTAATAATATAGCAGTAAACTTAATATATCTTACTATAACCTATACTATTAGTAATACTAACTAACTTATTTAATATACCTTTATACTTAAGTAAATTACCTAAGGC
This sequence comes from Claviceps pusilla, assembly GCA_018360225.1. Lineage (NCBI taxonomy): Eukaryota > Fungi > Ascomycota > Sordariomycetes > Hypocreales > Clavicipitaceae > Claviceps > Claviceps pusilla. The sequence goes on along the minus strand of SRPW01000154.1, from coordinate 19,978 downwards.
ACTAGCTAGTAGTATAGTATCCACTTCTATATTTACTTAATCTTTTTTATTTAATATTTTTAAGTAGATAATTAATCTTTCTACTCCTAAATTAAATAATACCTTTATAGCTACCTAGTAGTAATTTTACTATATAGATATCTTTATTCTTATTCTATTATCTATCTCTTTATCTTTATCCTTATTAATAACTAAAGTATTTATTTTATAAGAGGTATTAGTTATAAAAAGAATATAGCTTTAAGGCTTATTAGTAGTAACTAAGATTAAGTTTATATCTAAGATTCTAAGCACTAGGATTTTATAGTATAGGTAGTGCTAGCTTATAGTATACTAATTACTTTTATAGATAATATAGTTTAGTTTTAAGCATCTTAAGGAAATATACCTATTCTTTTAGTACTTATAGCACTAAATATTATTAAAGTCCCTATTATTAAAAGGTTTATAGTTATATTACTCCTAGCTTACTACTAAAGAGTATAATCTTTATTGCTTATATCCTACTAAGGTTAATTATTCTTAATTACTTAAAGATCCTTTATTAGTAACTTTAGCTTTTCTACCTTAGCCTTAAAGGTAATTTTAGCTTTAAGGAAACTCTTAGCTTAATATTTACTTCTTAATAGTAAGGTTAAAGCTATTTAGAAATATATAAATTTAAAGTTATTTTAAAATAGCCTTAAAAAGCTTAGCCTTAACTTTACTTTATTTCTAAAAAAAGGTTTAAAATAATATTTAATTATTTTAATAAAGGTTTATTAGCGCCTTAGTAGCTTCTAAGCAGTATATATTCTTATTAATAGTTTCTATTTTAAGTTACTTTATAAATTTTATTTAAATATACTCTTTAAAGTCTATAAAGCTATTAGTAATAATATATTATATTTACTAGCGCTTTATATTATTAGTAAGGTAGCTATTAGTATACACTACCTTAGTAGTGTCCCTAAGGAATATATAAGGGTCTATAGTAAATGCTATATATAAGTTTAATAAGAAATTTTAAAGGCTTTTATAAGTATTACCTTTATATATAAAAGCCTTAAGTTAGGCTTTTATAAGTTCTATATATATAAAAGGCGCTATAACTATAAAGTAAGTTTATAGCTCTAGGGTTAAAGTATAACTAATATTAGGGGTGCTAATAATACTAAGCTTATTACTTTTATAGTTTTTATTAAAATTAACTTCCTTAAGGAACTTTTATAGTGCCTTAAGGTTCCTTCTTTTATTAGCTACTTAGGTAGCTTATAGTAATTAAGCTACTTTTTTAATTATTTTATTAAGGTTTATTTCTTTATTAGTATTATTATTATTTATATAGGTAGAGTTAGGATTCCTAATTATAGGGTATCCCTTCTCTTTAATTATACCTAATATATAGCTAGTATTTTATAAAGCTATAGTAAGGTTATAGCTAGCTAAATAAATAACTCTTTTAGTAAATATTTTAGTTTAGTTAATAGTTTACTATCCCTAAAAAAAAGAGAGATTTAGTTATTAAGGCTAGTTATAGAATATTACTTAGTAAAGTAAAGACTAAAATATAAAAGGTATATTATAATATAGCTACTAAGTAGGGGGTAGTGCTTAAAGGTATAAATCTCTACCCTATTATATAAATATATATGTTCTCTCTTTTATATACCCCCTTAGCACGCTGCTAAGTTATAGTAAGGGCACTACGTACCTCCTTCCCTTATGCCCTTGTTAGCACAACAAGCTAGTCTGCGCTCTTTAACTCTATAGTCACCAACAGTGGGAAGTGGCCATGACATTTAGCTAAGGTTTTATACCCTATTATATACTATTCTATATACTTATTACTAGTAAAGTAAAACTATATTATTTATAATAAGAAGCTATTAAGTATTATCTCTTATTTAAAGGTATAGTTAGTAGAACTATATAATATAGCTAAGCCTTTTACTATTTTTATAAACTATAAAAACCTTAAGTATTTTACTAGCCTATATAAGATATTTAAAAGGTAGGCTTAATAAGTAAAGTTTCTGTCTTTTTTTTATTATTACCTTTACTATTAACTTAGTTTATAAGTAGAGTAACTTAATGCCCTTTTATACTATAAATAGGATAAGTTTATATCTGTTATGGACTAGCCTAAATGGCGACTGCAATCTAGTGTCGATAAAGTTATTATTATCTATAAGGAGGAAGGAAAGGCTACTATCTCCCTCTACTACGTGCCCACTATATATATAATATATGCTTATAGGGTTTACCCTATAGGTATAGTAGGTTACCTTATATACTGCTCTTTTATTTTACTAAGAATCTAAGCCTTTAGCTTAAATTTATTATATAGCCCCCTACCCTACTACTCTTTAGTTATTAAATAATTAGTAAATGCTTAAAATATAATAACTATACTATAGTATTAGTAATATTATTTATTATCTAGATATTTAGTCCTAGCTAGTTATAATTTAATACCTTATATAAATAAAATATATTTTAAAATAGAAACTTTAAAAATCCTAAATTAGCTAGCTAATTATATTTAAAATATAAACTATAAATATTCTATCTAGCTTCCTTATACTTATAAATATAACTTTATTATTATTCTCTTTATTAAAATCTTATATACCTTAAGCCTTTTACCTAAATATTTATTAATACTTACTTACCCTTTTATTATTATTTATACTCTTTTTATATTTATTTATTAATATTAATAAAAGGTTTATTAGCGCTACCTATTAGATCTAAATAGTAAGCTCCCCTATCCCTACTGCCTTATTTTACTAAAACTAAGTATAATAAAATTATATTTATTACTATTAGTACTCTACCTTCCCTTTCTTTACCTTTAAATAATTACTATATTTTAAGCTATTATAAGGTTAAAAGTAACTTTAAGGATAAGTTATTTATCTCTATTAATTTTAATTAGCTAAATATTTAGTGTTTATTTTATTTTATATATATAGTAAATAATAAACTATTTTTATACACCCTAGGCCCCTAGCACTTTTATAAAGAGTATTAAAGAAAAAAGGTAACTTATATATATAATACTACTATATTTACTTAAAGTCCTACCTTTTATTACCTTACTTATAAGATTATAGTAGTTATTTATTATAATAAAGCTATAAAGGTACCTTATTTCCTTACTTATAATGCCTTTAATAATAAAGGAAAAAAAGTTATATTAAATAAGCCTTTTAAGGCTTTATATAACTATTTTATTACTACTCTATATACTATTAAGAAATATACTATACCTACTATTACTATTAGTTTCTTACTTATACCTTTCTTTTAGCTATTAAAATAATTTTAATTTATTATTAATAAAATACTAATATATTCCTTACTTATTCTTACTATTAATCTAGCTATTATTTACTTATTAAAGACTAATATTAACTATATTAATACCTAGTTATTTAAGGTATAGCACTAAATTAAGTAATTAATACCTATATATTATAATTTATTTACTTATTTTTAGTTATATTAATCTACCCTATTATTTTATTTACTACTATATTTAAAGAAGTAAGTATATATATTAGTGCTACTTCTTTTTATATTACTAAGCCTTATTATAAATACTTTATTTATTATATAGCTACCTTTAAGCCTTTTATTTAAAAAACCTTAATAATAAGTGCTACTCTTTTTTATTATTATTATACTACCTATTACTACCATACTGCCTACTATTATTATTATACTATCCATTATTACTATAACTTTTATTATTACTATTATACTCCCTTTTACTAATAATATACTACTACTTATAGCTAATATACTTTTAATATTTATATTATATAAATTTAGGCTACTTTAAGGTTTCTTTAGTCCTAAGCTACTAAAGTCTAACTTATTTTTTATTAATTAAAAGTTACTCTCTCTACTCCTTTTTAGCTTATTCTCTATAGCTATATTATTTAAATACTATAAAAAAAAAAAAGGTTAATTCTATTATTTTATTTACTTTACTTAAAAATAAGTAAAAGTAAAGTATAGAACTATTATTATTAAATTAAAGCCTATTTAAGGCTTAGTAGTATTAAAGTTTATATTAAATAGTATACTATATAGTATTAATTAAGAATTATAGTATACTTCTTTAAAACTATTATTAAAATATATATTTCCTTATTATAATTTAAATTATACTAATGCCTTAGTGTTCTTTAGGTTTTTAAATAGCTCCTATATTAGCTATATATAACTAACTTATTTAACTAGTATATTATAGTAGCTACTACATCCTTTAGTATTTTTTATAGCTAAAATAGACTTAACCTAATACTTATAGGGGGTATTTATACTATTATTTTAAGGCTAGATAGGGCTTAGTTAGGAATTAAGTAGGACCTAAAAAGGGAGGGGATTATTTATTATATACTTTATTAAATTAATATAAAAGACTAGGTAGATACCCCCTAGGATATTAAGTTTAATAGTTAAGGGGGTAGGGATATTAAGTATAGTATATTTAGCTATAACCTAGTTTAACTTCTTACTTAAGTAAAGTATATAAATATTTTAAAGGCTAAGCTAAACTTTATTACTAAATTAATATTATTTTATTAGGTAATATAATTAGTTAAAGAACTCTTATTAATGTTATTAAGTAAAGTTAATAGTAGCTTAAGCTAGCGCTATTCCTTACTTAATATACTTAAGGAACTAGACTGCCTGCCCCTTAGGGGATATCTAGCTTTATATAGAAGCTAGTATATATTATATTAGGTTAATATTAAACCTATAAAGGGCTATGTATACACTTAAGCTAGTAATTAATAAGTTATAGTTATTAAAGGTAAGCTAGTAAGCTACTAAATATATAAGCTAATCTATTTAAGTAAAAGAGACTATAACCTATAGTACTACCTAAACCTTTTAATTTATATATTTAGTGCTACTATTAGTCTAAGGGTAATATAATATAGAGAGAAGCTATTTAGTACCTATAAGGGAGTAAAGTATTAACTAAAAACTACTTACCTAGTCTAAGCTATAGTTTAAGATAATACTTAAAGGGAATCTATAAAAGCGCTATTAGTAGTCTAGGAAATGTTAAGCATATACTTTAGTGCTTATACTTATTATAGCCTCTAACTAAATATATTTAAAAAGGTAGTTTATAATAACTATAAGAAATTAAGGGGTGTCTAAAGAGTTAGCTAGAAGGTTAGTTATAAAATCTACTAATATCTATAACTAGTACCTATTTAGCGCTAGGATAAGCTATAGAAGGCCTTAATAAAGGCACTAGCTTTTATAAGCTCTATAGCAATAGTAATTATATATATATTACGTAATATCTATTAATATACCCTCCTAGTAGTAATTATAATAAAGAGCCTAAAAGGTTATATTCTTCCCTAAATAGCTTAATAGTAGTGAATTATAGGTCTATTAGATTAGTATAGTAGTAAGGGGCTTATACTATAGGACCTAAAGGTAGCTATAAAATAATAAAGCCCTATAGGTATTAATTATATAGTTACTAACCTATTAATATATAGCTGCCTTAGTAGAAAATCTTTAGGCCCTTAAATATACTACTTTAATCTTTACTTAGTATATTAAGTTAGCTTAAATGCCTTAGTCCTAAAGGCTTTAAAAATAGTTATTAGTAAAAAAGTTATAGCCCTATAGGTTAGCTATAGTAATGCTAATTAGGGTTTAATTCTACTCTAGTAATAAGGCTAAGGTAGTATAGAGTAGCTATAATAGGCATATAACTAACACTAAGTAAAGTAAAGGATATATTACTATAGGTTCCCTTAATTTATCTTATTTATAGTAAAATAGTATATTAAAGCACGCTACTTAGGAGCCTAAGTAGTAGTAAAGGTAAAAATTAAAAAGAGAGAGGGTCTTTGCCTAATATACTTATTATTTTAATATTTCTTAAGGGCTTATAAAGTATTCTAAGTTTTTATAGTTAGTAAGAATTATAAATAGCTAAAAGACACTATAAAGCTTAGCGAACTATGCCTTAAGGTATAAAATAATGCTAAGTAATTCCTTATTATAAATTATATAGTTCTATTAAGGGGCTGTAAGTTAGGCGGAGTAGTAGGCTATAGGTTATAGTATACCTATTATATTATATTATAAAAGGCAACCCCTAATTACCTCTTTTAATGCATTAGCCTTAACTACTATATTTAAAGTAAAATTCTATTAAGCTAGAATAGGGGCTAAAGAGAACGCATTCTTAAGGCGCTAAAAGGCTATTTAGTAAGCTAGGGACTAGATAAATAGGATGCCCTTCTTAGTAAGGTTAAGTAAGGGCTTAATAAGATTTAAAAAGTTAGTAATAAACTTTTAATAAAAGTTTATAAAGCTTAGAAAGCTATATATACCTTATAGCTATATTAGCGCCTCCTACTCCTAAATAGTAGCTACCTTAGCTAAGTTTAGCTATACTATATAGCTAGCTTAGACTATAAATCCTAGGTACTTTACCTTAGTTACGCTAAAGGCATACTTATTAATATTAAGATATAGGCTAGCCTATTAGAGGCATAAAAGGATCTCTTTAGTGTAATTTATATACTTCTTATATATGCTATTAGTGTAGATAAGGATATTATTAAGGTAAGCTATTATATAAGCCTCTAGAGCGTCCCCTAATGCTTTATTAATATAGCATTAGAATATTATAGGTGCACTAGCTAGGCTAAAGGGGTAGATAAGCTATTTAAAAAGACTAAAATATATATAGAAGGCTATTAAAGCCTTATCCCCTTTAGTAATATATAGGTAGTAGAAGGTAGTGTAAATATCTAATTTTATAAACTATTAGGCACTAGCTAGGGAATATAGAGTCTCCTTAATAAGTAGTAGTAGGTAATAGTCTTAGTTTATAATCTTATTTAATGCCTAATAGTCTATGTAAAAACGCTAACCTTTACCTGCTTTTTTAACTAAAAGTATAGGCGCTACTGTAGAGGAGAAGGAAGCCTAGATTTAGCCCTTATTTATAAGGTTTATAATTTATTTCTATATTTCTAGTAACTAATCCTAAGGTATATTATAAAGCAGTGCCTAAGGTAAGTTTAATAAGCTACTATTAGGATTTTATTATAATTAAATATAGTAATTAGCCTATTTATAATAAGAAGGCAAGGCACTAGTGTTCTCCTAGTAAAATAAATCCTTAAAATTAGCTAGTTTGCTTAGTAAAGAGGAGAGGTCCTTATTCTTTTTTAAGGAAACTAGGTCTGCTATAGATATAAGAATAATATTAATCTCCTATAGGCTAGTGGATATAATACTACTTACTTTACCTAACTATAGTGCCTAGTAGACTAACTCTATATATACTAATTCTATAATAGCAGTTATTAGTAAGGCTATCTTTTAGGTATCTAAGGCATAAATCTTAAGGTTGCCCTATATATAAATAATAAGGAGGCGTCTAGTAGTATGTAATGTAATATTATTCTAGGCTATCTAAGGTACCCCTAGGATGCAGTCTTATAAAAGGCCTAGAATTATATAGGCTACTATAGGGAATAACTATCTATTTAGGTTAGCGCTAAATTAGATAAAATATGTAATTCTTAGGCGCTAAGAAGCATTAATATAGCTGCATTATATAACTGTTATAGCAGTGGTAAGGGTGTGTAGTTAGGCTAGAGTAATATATTAAAGGCCTAACCTTTAAACTATACTTTTGCTTATAGTAGTATAGCTATTATAACTATTATTTACTTAAGTATTAATAAACTTAGAACTATTATATAGAAAGGGAAGGAGGAATAGTGCTTTCTTTATATAATATTCTATCTCCCTATAAATATTTAAGCTATTATTATTATAGGTATAATATAAGCTAATACTACTAACTTATATTCTACTGCTAAGACTTATATAGTAAGGCTCTCTTTTTTTAACCTAGAGTTGTTATTATTGCTTAGCGCTTCCTTATTAAAGGCATTTAGGGCCTAAATATTTAGTCTCTTTATTAGGCAATAAGTAGGAAGCTATGTATAGCTGTGGATAAGGTGACTGTTGCTGCTATAATGTAAGCACTAGTAGGTAGCCTTATAGTGCTTAATAATATCCTATAATACCTAGGTTGCTTAGATTATGCCCTTAGTATCTCTAAACTTAGTGCTTAACTTATTCTTACTAAAGGGCTTATAGCTCTATTTTAATCCTAAAAAGCTAGTAGAATTAATGCCTATTATAGCTATATTACTATCCTAGTTATGCTTAGTATAGGGGTAGCAATAGGCCTTAATACATTCCTTAATTTAGTATAAGTTAATATTTAAGGCAATACTATAGTATTATATAACTATAGTATAGTAGTTAGAGTAGGGAATATTATAGCTAATATAGTAATCCCTTATTTACTTATTAAGTCTTACTTAGAGTTTTATAAGTTTTACTATATTTACTTATATGCTTCCCCCTATAAGGCATAACTTTTATTTAAAATAAATAAAGAAATCTATAAACTATTTATTTAGGCATTATTTAAGTTAATTTAACTCTATAATTATATATTCCTTCTAGTAAGGGTCTATAAATATAGTATTAAGGTATTTAAGAAAATAGCTTAGTGTATATTAATAATTACTACTAAGCTTAAAGAATAGGGCTACCTATACCTAAATCTTAAGTAATAGGTTCTAGTAAATAAGGAACTATTTATTATAATTAGTACTAATAAAGTCTAAGTTAGCCTCTAGCTTATATACTATAAGGCTTTACTAAGCCTAAAATAAAGCCTTATTTTTATTATAAGGGTTCCCTATTAGAAGCAGCTTATGCTTAGGTTATTTCTAGTTAGTATATATTAGAGCATCTATATAGGATGCCTAGTTTACTAAGGCTATATAGTAGCGTAGTTCCTTAAGCTAAGCTACTATTAAAGCAATAGTTTTGTAGAGGTAGTGTAAGTTCTATACATTGCCTAATTAAGCTACCTATTTATAATACTAAGGATTTATTATATTATCTATATAAAAATAGATATTATAAGTAACGTTATAATAGATAATAATTATTATAAACTAGCCTAAATAGCAACTATAATCTAGTGTTAATAAAGTTATTATTATCTATAAGGAGGAAGGGAAAACTACTATCTCCCTCCACTACATGCCTATTCTATATATAATGTGTGTCCATAGGGTTTGCCCTATGGGTACGGTGGGTCGCCGCACATGCTCCTCTCCTGCTCCGCTAAGGATCCGAGCCTCCAGCTCGAATCCATCACAATATATTAGTAATTTTACCTTAGAAATATATTAGCTAAAGAGGAAAGCATTAAGTTTAATTTATTTTATATATATTTATATAAATACTATAGATTTATACTTAGTTAGGCCTAAGTAAAGGTAAATAACTTTAGTAGTAGAAGTAAAGCTAGGGTTAAGCTTTATTACTATATAATTAATATTAGTTTAGTATGCCTATATAGTAGCTTACTCTTAGTACTAGTAGTTCTTTTATTTTAAGGTAAGTGCTTTAATTAAAGAGAGCTTTAGTAAGTAGTTATAGAGTTAGTTTAGAAATAGTATATAGTTTAGATATATAAAAAAAAAACTTTTCGCGAATTCGCCCACACCGCTGTAGCGACGCGGAACCGACTCTAAACCTCTTAAAAAATGCAGAAAAAGAATTGCTATATCCGTTTTACTCTATCTTTAATAGTATATTAGTGCTAGAGCGTAGGCGCGGTAGATAAGGCAATATTAATAGATATTAATAGTGGGAATTATAGCCTTATATAGAGCTACTACTACTTACTTATAGGATAGGGTAGCTTTATATTAATAATACTTTAAGTTACTTTTATACTACTACTTATATATAAGTAAATACTAAATTACTTTACTATTAAATATAATAAGATAGCTAAACTTATACTAGCTATAGTGCTAGAAAGTATATAGAATATTATTCTTTATATTAATAATATAGCCTTAATGTATACTTAACGCAGCCTCTTTATGCCTTAAACCTATATTAAAATATTAATAGTATTAACCTTACTATTACTTAATAAGCTTATTATAGTTAAAAACTTAGAAAAAGTTATTAAATAAATAGTAAAGAAAGCTATTAGCACTAGAAATATAATAGCCCTAAGCTAGGCTAGTATTACTACTAAAGGTATTACTTAACTACTTATTTAATAAATCTAAGCTATAATAATAGTAGTACTGCCTTATATTTACTATAAAACTATTATTAAAGGTAATATAATAGCTAAAGCTATATAAAACTACTTATTTAAAGAAACTATTACTACTATTAACTAAGCTATTAGTATTAATACTACTATAGTAGCGTATTACCTTTATAGTAGTAACACTATAATTATATTTTAGGATACTACTAAGCCTTATACTAATAACATAGCCTAGGTTAGCACTACTTTTAGTCTAAAAGCAATACTAAACTAATATATATTTAGTATTATTATTAAGGGCTTTCCTATATACTATATATAGAACTAAGAGAAGAATAATATTCTTTAAAATATAATTATAGCTAATAGGTAGGGTTTAGTAAAGGTTATAGTATAGAAGCTATATAGCACTATAACCTAATCCCCCTTAATTATTGCTATTAATAGAGTTAATATAGTAAATAGGCTATACTATACTAAAATTATTTATAAAGCTAAGATATTTAAAGCTAAGCTTTATAATAACACTATCTATCCCTAATAATGCTTTAAATGCTTTAAATTTAGCTATATAGCTATATACTATACATTGCCCCTAAGGTATAGCTACTATATATTTAGTTAGCATAAGGAGGGTAAATAATTATACCTAGCGCTATTAGGAGCTATATAGGAACGCTGCATTAACTACTTAGGACCTTACCCTATATAGTCTTATATATATAATATTACTAATAAATAATAAAACTATATATATACTACATACCTAGCATAGCCCCTAGCCTTTGCTAAACCTTTTATATTAAAGAAAGATAGTTAGATAAAGGTATTTAGCTATAGCTAGAGGAGAGATATAAGTAACCTACTATTATAGAAGGCTTTGCTATAAAAGTAAGTTAGTAAGCTACACACCTACCTCTTTAATACTAAACTAAAGTTAATATAGTATTTATAAGCTACTATAAAGGCCTTTTTAAGTTAATAACCTATAGCCACTGCAGCACTAAATAAGCTAAGCCTAACTTAATATACTATATAGGGTATATAATAGAGGTTATATACTAGAATATATAGAAGAAAACCTACCTTATATATCTAGCGCTAGAAACCTAACCTAGAGCTAATATAATAGCAATATAAGAGCTAGGAACTATAAATAGTAAACTACCTAACCCTAGCTTTAGCTGCTTTTAACTTACTACTTAGGGCAGCTAAACTATAATTTATATAAACTATTAGTATAGAGCTAAGGCATAGTTAATGCAAATAGGTAAGGATTAGTGCTTAATAATACTAGCAGGATACTATATTTATTTAATATACTCCTCTACCTATAAACCTAATTAAATATTACCCTTTCTTAACTTTATAGTAGCCTTATCTCTAAACTATAGTATTTTTATTAAAAACTTTAACTAACACTACTTACTTTAAAACTATTATAAATAAACCTTAATAAAAAGTAATATACTCTTTATAATAGCAATATAATAGTAGCTTAAACTTATAATACTATAGGGTAAAGTAACCTAAAAAATATAGGGTAAAAGGGATAGCACTATTAACTATATATAGGTTACTAATAATATAGAAGTTAAATTCCTAGGAGGACTAAACCTTACTAAATCTAACTATATACTATAGTTAATCTATATTAGCACTAGTTTAAGGCTAGGTAGTAACTATTTACTTTATTTTAAGTAGCTATATATAGAAAATAATCTTATAATAACTAAGGTAGTAATGCAGTTCTACTATAAACTTATTAAACCTTTGCTTTATATACTAGTAGAAGTTAATAATTATATAGAATAAATAATAGCTAAGCTTTAAGCTATTATAGATTTAGCAGTCTTAAGGGAACCCTAAGGTAGCCTTAAGCTAAATCTATAGTAGAATTACTATACTAAAAAAGCTACTTAAAATATAAAGAAAGCGCTAAAGCAGTAGCAGACCTCCTACACTAAGGAGAACTAGTAACTTACTACTAATACAGCTTAGATATAAAACTAAGTTATTAGTAATAAATAGCGTAGTGCTTAGCGCTTTACTATTAAGGTAGTAATTATACACTAAGAAAGCCTATAGAAACTTAAGCATTAGGTATAGCTCTATAGTAGACTATTACTAAAATAATAGCGAATCCTAACCCTTATTTAAGGTAAGGGACTAGACACTACTATTACTAAATTATATTAAAAGAAAGTAGCTACACTAGCTAACTATTTCTTCCCTTCCTTCTAGGCCTAGCTAAATAATATACTAAATAACCTTAATAACTACCTTAATGCTATAATATTCCTAATAAAGAACTACTTTAATGCTAATAAAATCTATAGTATTATTAAAAGCTTAGTAAGTTAAAAGGTGCCTAAACTTAATAAACTTTTAGCTAGCTATTTTAAAGTATATAGTAAGCCCCTAGCTAAAACCCTTATATACTTACTTAATATATACTACTATATTAGCTACTACCTAGCGCTATTCTAAAAGGCAAAAGTAGTTATTTTATATAAACTAGGCAAAACCCTAGTAGAATAATAAAGGGTAGAAGCCTAGCGCCTTATTTTACTTCTTAGTGTTATTAAAAAGGTATTAGAAGTAGTAGTAGTAAGCTAGCTTACCCTTATAGCTAAGTTAGGTAGGGCATTACCTAACCTATAAATAGGCAATAGGGTAAATAGATTAATAGAAGTTATACTAAATATCTTAGTAGAATTAGTGTAGGTAGCGTAGCACTATAGCGGTATTATATTACTACTCTAGTTAGATATATTAGTAGCTTTTAACACTATTTATTATAAGTAGTTATCTTATACCCTTATTACTACTAGCATCTCTATATAGATTATAGCATAAACCCGCTTCTTTACTACTAAATATATAGCTAGCCTCTTTTTTAATAATAAATCTATAAGCCCCTTACTTATAACTATAGAGGTACTATAGGGGTTGCCTATCTCTCCTATTCTATTCCTACTCTATATTGCCCTATTATATATAAAGCTTTAAGTAGTATAATCTATGCTTATTATAGGATTTTCTAATAATATAAATATATTAATATATAAATAAATAGTAAAGGAGATATAGAACTGCCTTAAAACTATATAGTTAATTTACTAAGAGTAGTCTAAGGAATTAGGCCTTAAGTTTAACCTAGGAAAGAGCAAACTTATATACTTTACTAAATAATATGCTATTATTATAATGCTAGTCTAGCTTAGTACTAATATAGTATAACTAATTTAATCTACCTACTTCTTTAGGGTATAGGTTTATTATAAACTCTATTAGAAGGTGCACTAAAACTAGGTTAAGTTAAAACTACTATAGTAATAGCTTACTTTTATATTACTAGTAGCTTTAACTTAGGGATGCTTACTATATAATATATAACTCCTATATATATAGGTTATTTAGAGTATTATTATATATAGTATAGGATTACACTATACCCCTACTAATATTAGTAGTAAAGCATAGGGTATAGCTAAGGTATTTATTTCTAAATAAACTAAATACTTAAGGATAGTAACTAGTGCCTTTAAGGCTATACTATATGCCCTAGTTAAAACTAAAGCAGTAGTAGCTTTAATTAACCTCTACCTTAACTACTATTTACTATACTTTTATTAATAAATAAAGGCTAATAGAATAGCTAAGTAAATATATAGTATATATACTATAATAGTGGCTTAACTTTAACGCAGACTAGCATACTAGGGATGTAAACGCCTGCTATAGTAGAATAACTGCCTAGACTATATACTATTCCTAAACTAACCTAGTAACTACCTACTAAAACTATCTTTAACTAAAGCACTTACCTTAGAATAAAAGAACTACTAGCACTAGAAAAGAACTACTATATAGATATACTAGACTTATATTAGCTATATAGTAGTAAAGCTTAACCCTAACTTTATCTCTACTACTAAAGTTATTTACCTTTACTTAAGCCTTATAAAGCATAAATCTATAGCGCTTATATAAATATATATAGAACAAATTAAACTTAATGCCTTTCTTTTTAGCTAATACATTTCTAAGGTAGAATTACTAATATATAGCTGCTAGGCTAATAATAAAGACTATTACTATATTTTACTATTTTATAAAAATTTTAACTATCTCTACCCTATTAACATAGAAGCGCACTTAGTATAAAACTAGCGTAAAGTTAGGGAGGCTCTTAAAAACAATAAGCTAGCAACTACTCTTACTAAGTAGCTTATTTTAATAGGGCGTATCCCTTAGTTTTAGCTTGCAAAAAGCTTATAAAATTAATAGGCTAAGGATATTAAGGACATAATACAACGCGGCACCTAGCGTGGCATAGGCATAGAGGCAGAGGGAAGCCGCGCGACAAGCGCTTAAGTTTCCCGTTTCGCACTACACACTCTCCTGCAATGCTGGTTGAGTTTAGCCGGCGGCGCACCATTTCTTATAATTAGAACCGGCGCGGAGCTACCACAGCTCTGCTACGGAACACAGAAAAAGATTATATATAGGTTTTCCTCCCTATGCTAGGGTTTTTTCTATATAGTTTAAGTAGCGGTGGTACTAGTATTGGGCTTACAAGCCTGACTAGTGTAATAATAATAATATAGTTTAGATAGTTATTTAAGTATAGTAGGTAGCTATACCCTTAGTATATTAATTTATATCTAAGTTAAGCCACTATTATAGTATAGGTACTATAGATATACTTAGCTATTTTATTAGCTTTTATTTATTAATAAAAGTAAAGTAAATAGTAGTTAAGGTAAAGGTTAATTAAAGCTATAGCTACCTTAGTTTTAACTAGGGTATATAGTATTACTTTAAATATATTAGTTACTATTCTTAAGTATTTAGTTTATTTAAAAACAAATGCCTTAGCTATACCCCTTACTTTACTACTAACTTTAATAGGGGTATAGTATAATTCTATACTATATATAATTATACTCTAAATAACCTATATATATAAGAGTTATGTATTATATAATAAGCATCCCTAAGTTAAAGCCACTAGTAATATAAGTGTAAGCTACTACTATACTAGTTTTAACTTAACCTAACTATAGTATGCTTTTTAGTAAAGCTTATAATAAACCTACACCCTAAGAAAGCAGGTAGACTAGACTAGTTGCACTGTGTTAGTGCTAAGTTAGACTAGTAATGTGATTGCAGCGCGCCGCCTAGTGAAGTGTATAAGTTCGCTCTTCCCTGGATTAAAGTTAAGTTGGGCTCGGGAGGAAGGGAAGAAACGGTTAGCTAGTGCAGCTGCTTTCTCTTGGTGCGACTCGGCGGTTGTAGCGTCTGCGCCCTTGCCTTAAATAAGAGTAGGGATTCGCTGCTGTTCTAGTAGTAGTCCGCTATAGAGCTATGCCTAGTGTTTAAGTTTTTATAGGTTTCCTTTATAGGCAGTGGCTGCTTTAATAGTAGAGCGCTAGGCACTATACCTTTTATTACTAATGGTTTAGTATTATATTTAGGCTATATTAGTAGTAAGTTACTAGTTCTCCTTAGTATAGGATATTTACTATTATTATAATACTCTCTTAGCATTCTAAGTAGCTTCTTTAGTATAGTAATTCTACTATAGGTTTAGCTTAGAACTACTTTAGGGTTTTCTTAAAACTACTAAATCTATAATAAATTAAAGCTTAACTATTATTTATTTTATATAGCTATTAATTTCTATAGGTATTTAAAGTAGGGGTTTAGTAAGGTTATAGTAAAACTATATTACTACCTTAGCTACTATAAGGTTATTTTCTATATATAATTATTTAAAATAAAGTAAGTAGTTACTATATAGCTTTAAGCTAGTGCTAATATAGATAAGCTATAGAATATAGTTAAATTTAATAAGGTTTAGTTTCTTTATAAATTTAGCTTCTATATTATAAGTAACCTAAGTATAGTTAATAATACTATCCCTTTTACTTTATATTTTTTAAGTTACTTTACCCTATAGTATTATAAGTTTAAGCTACTACTATATTACTAATATAAGAAATATATTACTTTTTATTAAGGTTTAGCTATAATAGTTTTAAAGTAAGTAGTATTAATTAAAGTTCTTTATAAAAATACTATAGTTTAAAGGTAAGGCTATTATAAAGTTAAAAAGGGGTAATATTTAATTAGGTTTATAGGTTAGGGAATATATTAAGTAAATATAATATTCTATTAATATTATTAAGCACTAGTCCTTACTTATATATATTAACTATACCTTAGGTTTATACTAATAATTTATATAAATTATAGTATAGCTACTTTAAGTAGTAAGTTAAAAGTAGCTAAGGCTAGGGTTAGGTAGTTTACTATTTATAGTTCTTAGCTTTTATATTACTATTATATTAGCTTTAGGTTAAAACTCTAGCGCTAAATATATAAGGTAGGTTTTCTTTTATATATTTTAGTATATAACCTTTATTATATACTTTATATAGTATATTAAATTAGGCTTAGCTTATTTAATACTATAGTAGCTATAGGTTATTAACTTAAAAAAGCCTTTATAATAGCTTATAAGTACTATATTAATTCTAGTTTAGTATTAAGGAGGTAGGTATATAGCCTATTAATTTATTTCTATAGTAAAGCCTTTTATAATAGTAGGTTATTTATATCTCTTCTTTAGCTATAGCTAAATATCTTTATTTAACTATCTTTCTTTAGTATAAAAGGTTTAGTAAAGGCTAAGGGCTATATTAAGTATATAGTATATATATAGTTTTATTATTTATTTATAATATTATATATATAAGACTATATAGGGTAAGGTTTTAAGCAGTTAATATAGCATTTCTATATAGCTCCTAATAGTGTTAGGTATAATTATTTACCATCCTTATACTAACTAAATATATAGTAGCTATACCTTAAGGGTAATGTATAATATATAGCTATATAGCTAAATTTAAAGTATTTAAAGTATTATTAAGAATAAATAGTATTATTATAAAGCTTAGCTTTAAATATCTTAGCTTTATAAATAATTCTAGTGTAATATAGCCTATTTACTATATTAACTCTATTAATAGTAATAATTAAGGGGGATTAGGTTATAGTACTATATAGCTTCTATACTATAACCTTTACTAAACCTTACTTATTAGCTATTGTTGGGATTTATCCTAGGATAACATAGGTGAAGGGCACAACGCAGGACGTCACTATCATCATAGGGTCTGCGTGTATCTCAAGGTGCTCTTACTTCTTCTAAGTGTGTAGCCTAGCTAAAGGGGTCTTTATAGCATATTCCGTGGGAGGCTACGGCAGGCCACGGGATGTATAGAGTTTTTGCTAAGGGTTCTAACCTATAGAAATAGCCGGATTCCCCTCGTGGCTCGGCTGGCCGGGTCAATCTGGGTTAATATGGATTTACCTGTTGTTGACATTCTGACCCAGAAAATGCAGCGATTCCGACGATTCTAACACTAGGAATTCTCTCTTCTTTATGGAAGGAATCGCTTGAAAAAGCTTACATAAGTCTTAAAAAACAGGGTTCTATATATAAAAAATAGATAGACTATTTGATCTAATAATAGGTTATAGGTCTACTAAAGAAAAGAAGTGAAAAATAATAAATAGGACTCTTCTAAAGTTCTTCCCACCTCTCCTTATAGAAGCTTGCTTTTTTACACACAAATCCTATATATAAATCCTATACATTTCTTGTTATACACCCTAGCTAGGGCTGCACCCCTTGTAATTCTTCTCTTCTTTTTTATGGAATTATTTAACTTATTAGTTAGAATACTCCTTGTAGGAAAAGGTTAGTTAGGGGGCTGCCTTGAATGTATTTACAGCTTTCTAAGCCGGATGTGTGTTATTAGCGTTAGAGTTAGACTTAGGTTCTCCCTTAAATGCGTGTAAAAACACACAATATTTTTGCTCTAAGGGTTATCCCTTATGTCTTAGGCTCTTCCACTAATCCTCTTTAGCTTCTTGCTGCTCTTATGCTGTGTGAGATGTTGACCAATATCTAGGTTTACAGCATATAAAGCACACTAGAGGGAAGCCTCTTTATTGTTGTTATAATTAGTTACTAAGGAACCGATTAGATGATTGCTTATAATGGTGGCGGCGGGCTTCTTTATGGTGGCGGCGGCGGGCTTCTTTGTGGTTTTGGGAGGAAGCTGTAGTTAGCTATTAAGATAACTATAAATTCGCTGGTTATATAATTTATAGGCATTTATAAAGGTCTCTAATAAGTCCCTTAAAGGTAGGGGAGCTTAAAAATATTGCAAGCCTAAATTCTAGCACACTACTAACAGCAGCGATTAGTTATTGCTAAAGCTCTGTATCCTTAGTGGAAGGGTTGTAAAGTCTACGGTGGATGTGGTAGAGCTGCTTAATAAGTAATTTAAGGCATTAAAGCATATTCTTTTTAGGGTTCTTTAAAGAAACCTTCTAAAAAGTTAGGGAATTCTACTCTATATAATAAAATTACCTATTGCTTTTAGTCTTAAAGTGATTCCTAATAGCATTAGCTAGGTCTCTAACTGTAAGGCCTTTCCTAGCTAATTTATAGATATAGTAGGCAAGGGCATTATCCTTAAGGATAATTAGGAATGCTCTTGCCTATAGCTCTTTAGGCACATAACTTTATAAGCAATAGTCTTTAAAGACAAGCATCTTTGGACCTAGGAAGTTATACATCTTTCCGCTGTATTTCTTATTATTTATATAGGTTTTGCTAATGTCTAAGAGAATTCAGTAGGCTTAGTTAGGGGTTATTGTCGTTGTTAGGGTTAACGCTATTGGTAGTGGCGAAAATTCGACTAGTTGTTAGGTTCTTCCTTATTATTATAATAGGAGGTTAATTAATCGTAGGTTTTGGCGCATTTACTGATCAATTAAACGGGCATCTTATGATTTCTATAAGGAGGTTGCAGGCTTTACTATAAAAGGAGGAGGTTGTTAAAGAGCAGCTTAGCTAGGAAACTATGCTTTAATCTGCTCTTCTAAGGCTATAATAAGGGCAGCGAGGGAGTTAGCATAGTATCCACGGCTAGTCCTTATAGGAATGTCTCTTTATCTAAGGAATATATGTAATTCCCTATATAAGCTTAATAGTGCCCTCTTAAAGTCTTTAGCGGTCTAACTGGCAAAGTTTTTATAGAATATGTTAAAAAGCTTAAGACCTTTCCACTATGCTTTAGAATAGTAGTCTAGGATAAAGGCTATCTAGTTAATAATATACTAATAGTTTTAATGCTTTTCTGGTTTATTCTTATAATAAATTCCCTAGTTAGGGCTAATAATTCTTCTAAATCTAGAGATTATTAAGGGGAGGGAGGGGTCTATGTCTGGCAACATTTGCAGTGAAGCAGTATTACTAGCACTACTTTATAAAGGGTTGCGAGAACCTTCTTCGTAGGTTAACATCCTTATAATCAGATAGTCTAATATTCTAAATATCAGATTCGGCAGGCTTTTAGCCAAGATTTAGTCGTTCTAGTTAGTTAATCCCTATATAGGCTTTAGTATAATAAAGGGTTGGTTGGTTAATAAACAAGGTTTTCCTGTAGATAACGGTGTAAACTATAAGATTCTATACTTTAGAAGGTTAATTCTAGCTAATATAGCGAAAAAGAATTTATTTTTATTATAAAGAAGCTGCGTTTCTAGAAGCCTAATTCTAGCTAATATAGCAAAGAAACCTTCTTCTCTTAGTATAAGCACTTCTGCAATATATAGGAAGCACTTATCTCTTCTAGGGATAATTTCTAGCTAATCTATAAGTATATTATTAAGGATAAGAGAGCTTACTAATTAGTATTAGGATTTATCCTAGGATAATATAGGTAAAGGGCACAA
>SRPW01000153.1:0-36117 GCA_018360225.1 Claviceps pusilla | reverse complement strand
CCTCCCTAAGATTATATATAAATATATAGATATTCTTACCTTAGAATAGAAAATATACTAGGATAATATACTAAAAAAACATAAGGATTAGTAGTATATTAATAATTAAGCTGCTTTTATTCTTTATTAATATAATATTTTAAAGTAAAAAAACCTTTAACTCTTTAATACTCTTTATAAAAACTTTAAAGGTTAGACTATTAATAATTTTTAATAAATTCTAATAATATTATAAAAGAACTTATAAAATTTCCTTCTTATAAATAGTATACTAATATTATTAATATAAGGTATATAATATACTACTTCCCTTACTGCTCTTATTAATATATTAAAAGAGTAAATTAAATACTAATTCTTTAGTTAATCTATATAATACTAACTATAAATTCCTATTTCCCTATAAGCAAGAAGTATTATTAATAATTCCTAATTAATTAATTAATAGATTTATAAGGAATCTAAGTTACTAGACTTATTAATATAAAAAGCCTAAGTAAAACTACTAAAGGGGTTAACACTACTAATAGACCTAACCCCTAACTAAATCTACTATATTCTTAAAGAAATTAATAAAAGCTATATAATTAATAAGAAATATAGTAGGAAACTATATAACTTTATTATTCTAAAGATAAATATTTTTAAAGATTAATATATATAAAATAATATTCTATAAATATTATAGGTAAAAGCTTTTCTAATTATATTAAAAGAGAATACTCTTACCTATTATTTTAATAAACTTACTAGAAAAGGATTAATAATTTATAACCTTATAAATACTATTAGGAATTACTTTAAAACTAAGAGTAATTAGTAGTTTTATTATATTAAATAGAAAAGTATTTCCCTTTAAAAGGTTATTATTAATAACCCTAAAAAGACTAAGCTTTAATACCTTAACTAAATACTAAAATAACTTTACTATATTTATTATAGAATCTTTAATACTTCTATAGTAAATATAAAGCTTTAGTAATAGCTTATTACTACTATTAGTAGTATTTTTAAATATAAGCTTACTATATTTAACCTAGCTCTAACCTATAAAGGAGTTATTAAAGACCTCTATAAATACTTATATACTAATAAATTAATTAAAATATGATAATAGCTATTTTCTACGCTAAATCTAATAGAAGATAATAATAAAATAATATTTACTAATTAGTAATATAAATAACTATCTAATAAGCGCCCTAGTAGTTAATTACTATAAAAATTGCGCTTTTTATATAAATGTTTTATATATTAATAAGTAGAATATTAGTTAATATCCTATATAAAATAGGAATAGTAGGAAGCTAGGAATTCTTAGTAAAAAAGTAAGAACTATAAGGGAATTCCCTTTAAATATAGTTTTAATGCATTTCTCTTTAAATATAAGGGAAAACCTAAAGTAAGTAATACTAAGGAAGATAAGCACTTAGCTTAGAAGGCATAAAATACCTATATTACTATACTAATAAATAATACTATAACCCTTAAGCTAATATTTATATAATTTCTTATGTATTTACTACTAAATCTATCTAGACTATTTAATTAAATAGATTTCTATAAAAGACTAACCTTTTCTTAAGCCTAATCCCTTTTATATACACTTAAGAATAATATAACTGCTTATAAATTATTTAGTATAAACCCTATAATATAGAAGGAAACCCCTAAAATAGATTACTTTATCTTAAATAACTAATATTTTAGTAATATATTTTATAGAATTATACTAAATATAAAAGTAGTAGGGATTTCTATAGTAAAAGCACTATAAGCTATAGCTTTATAAAGAATTATACTATATTTAAAGATTAAGCCTACTAGCTAATATTTAGTTAATTTTAGTATAGGTTTAGTAATTTCTTTAGAAATCTTATATATTCCTACTACCTTTAGAACTATTAAATTCTATATTCTTCATATAGCTACCCCCTTTTTATTCTATATTTTTAATATAGATTAAATAAATATAAAGCTTAATAACCTTAAGAATGTACTAATTTAAGGTATAAATAAGGTCCTAATTATATAAAAATAGGGATACCTTTAGTAGATTCTATAGGCTAATAAAGCTACTGCTTTCTATCTCTTAAAGGCTAAAATATATTAATTATACTAACGTTTTAGCTATCCCTAAGTTACTAAACTTATAAAGCTACTATAAAAAGCTAGTAAACTAGTAATTAATAGAATTATTAAAAGACTCTCCTATAAATATTATTAATATTAACTTTATAGCAAAGCCTTAGAATAATTTAAGTTTACACTAAAAGATAATATAGACTTTAATTATAAAATTATTATTAATATCCTCTAAATTAATAATAAACTTATACTATATATTATTAATATAGTAACTATATTCTAAGCTATATACTTCCTTAAGCCCTAAAAGTAAAAGGCCTAAGATATATAGAATATATTAAAAGAGTGCTAAATTAATACTTATTTAGGTCCCTTAAATAATATTATTTATAATACTAAAAAGAACTTTACTTGTATAAAATTTTAATATATTATATATTAAATAGCTATTAATATAAAAGAGATTCTTATTAAAGCATACTATAGCATTAAAAAGGTTAAAAGATATTATACCCCCCTCTAAAGAGTATATAATATTATTAAGAATAAGGTAGGAGACCTCCTTAGCCCTTCCTAAAGACTATAGATAGCTATTAAAGCTATTAATAGCTCTACTAAACCTAATAGCCTTATGCTAACTTTACTTATATTTAAGGTATATTTATAGATATTATATAATTTACCCTTAAGTCTTTTAGTAGTGTAAAGAGCTGCGTTATTATAAAAAGCTATTAATAAAGCTTAGCGTTGCTTTATAAGAAGGCAAGTCTCTAATGCCCTTAATATATAAAATAGTCTAAATACCCTTCTATTATACTTACTACTACTATAATTAGAAGTCTATATTTAGTGTAAGAAAAAAGGTTAGTATAGTCCTTATAGATTACTATTATTTAATTATAAGACCTATACTATAGAATTACCCTATAGACCTATAAAATTCTACTTAATAGTAATAAAGCTATACTACTATAACTTAAAAGAGCCTATAAATATAGAAGAAATTAATAATAAAGATAAGGAAGATAATATAAAGAATACTAATGTAAATAAGGGTTAATTACTATAAGAACCACTGTAATAAGGACGCAGAAGACCTAGAAAGCACTTACTTATTCTAAATTATACTAAAGATTCTAATTAGAATAATAAGAAACTTAATAAATCTAACGTAAACTATCTAAATAAAAGGATTTAGTAGTAAATATAGCATTATAACTATAGATTAAGGTATATTTCGCTTAATCTTATTACTGTAGCTTTATATATCTTTATAGATAGTTTCTTTATAAATAATAAAAACCTTAGCTTATAACTAAGATATATAATTATCCTTAGTACTAAAGAAGTAGGAATTAAATTAGATTTTATACTAAAAGGCAATATTATAATATATAGCTCTATAAAAAGTAAAAAAGTTATAAGGAGTACTCTTACCTCTAAGCAATATATAATAGTCTAAGGCATAGATATTGCTTATATAATTAGCATAACACTATAAACTATTATATAAAAGCTATAAATTCTACTAATACTAATAATTATCTATATAGATTCTCTTTTATTATATAAGTGCATTATAAGGTTAGGCACTATAAAAGAAAAGAGACTAATAATTAATATTATAGCACTATAATAATTATATAAAAGGTAGGAAATTAAGGAAATTAGGTTAATTAATAGCAATAATAATATTACTAATGCTATAATAAAATCATCTCTAAATTAAGCCCTCAAGACCTTTATTAATAGAAATAAAGCTATAATTTATATAAAAAAATAAGTAAAGTATATAAAGAAAAAAGAGGAAGCATATAGAAAAAAGGAGGAATACTAGAAATATAAGGTAGGATTCTTATTCTTATTAATTATTTAATTAAATAATTAACCATGGTTTTTAAGTAGATTTTTATATAACTTATAAGTAATTTCTCTTTTTTTATAAAAGAGAGAATTCTAAGTGTTAGAATTGCTATATTCTATAACAACGTAGCACAGCTAGAAAGAGCCGGATTCGCAGCTATATTAGCTACAGTATCCAACTCTTTAAATTAGTCTATGTATATAGAGTTTTCACTGTAGAATCTAATAGCATTTTCATAGCTTTAACGCTAGCTATAAAATGCCCCCTTTAGATAGCACTAATTGTAATAGAATTAGACCTTTTTACAAATACCTTTCTAGACCCTACGTTGTGTCACTGAGTCTCAGATCCACCTAGTATTCCTTAGAGAATCACTAGTATCCTAGGGAATACCAACAATTACTATATCCTATATTTAGAATATAATTATGCCTTATAAGCCTACTATAATTAGTAGTAGTAATATAATTATTATTAATACCTATAGTTATACTACTAAATATACTTCCTACTTATATAATATTTCAAAAAAGCTATACTTTTTATTATAAATACCTTTATAAAGTTCCCTTTTTAAGTAAACTTTACCTATATAGGTTAAAGTTTAAAATAAAGCCTTTAGTATATATCTTTTATATATATAAAGTAATTAGCTAAGACTATATAGCTATATTTAAAAGTGATTAATTCCATTACCTTCTTTTTTTCTTATTTCCTTTATAAAAACCTCTTTATTAAGAAACTAGCTTTTTAATCCTTAGCTAGTTTATTTAACTTATATATAAGATATTTTAATATCTTATCCTTCTTAAGACCCTTAAAACTATAACCTTAGATTTTCTATATATTATAAATATTAGGTATAGTACCCTTTACTGCTTAAAGTATTTTTTTTAAGTAACCTATATAATATTAAATTAAGTTATAATATTATTAATTCTTTACTATAGATTTTAATAATAATTAAGCTAAGCCCTTGTTAATAAAAACTCTAATCTTTTTAATTAAAAGAAGCTATTAAGTAGCTTAATAATAGTAATATTAGCTTAAAAGCTTTTATTATTATAAATAAGCTATATAAAGTCTATTATATAGCCTGTATAGTTCTATTCTACTCTAAGGATATTTCTCTATATATATATAAATAGCATTTACTATACTAAATATATTAATAAGGTATGCTTTTTATTAGTCTTTTAAAACTATAGAATTATACTCACAAGTAGCCTATAAGGCTAAGAATATAAATATATATCTTTATAGAGATTTTCTATTCTTTAAAATTTTTAAAACCCTTTAAAGGTATAATTTATATAGATTTTAGTATTATATCCTTTATACTAAAAGAATTAGTTATATTATAACTCTAGTTAGCCTTCTATAGCTATAGAGGTATACTTTAATTACTTATTATAGTAGAAATTATATATTATAAGAACCTTTTATTAATAACCTTATAACCTAATATGTAATACTAAAGAATTACTCATTGAGTTAAATAGTTTATTAATATAAGTAGCGTATTATTCTAATTAAATTACTATATAGCTTATACCTATATAGAGATTATAAAGTTAAGAATTAGTAGGTTTATAATAAGTATATTCTATACCTTAATAATAAAGGGAGAAAAAATTAAAAAGTTCTACCTAATTATACCTTAGCTTAGTTAGCAGGTATTACTTTACCCTAATTTACTATACCTAATAATCTATAATTCCTTAATTTTTAAATTAGTACCTAAGTAGTTCTAACTTATATAGAATAGCAGTCCTAGCTAGCAGTTAAGGGGTTATAGTAAGGGCCCCTTTTTTTAAAAAACTCTATAAAAAATTCTTATAATATTAGAGATTATAGTGTTTTATACTATAATAATAAGAACTAATTCTACACGCCTAAACGCTAAGGTTATGTATTTAAATCCTTGCTTATATATGTTTTTTTATAAAAAAGAATTAGTAAAAAGTTAAGTAATAAAAATAACTATTAAAAGGAAAAGGGCCTTAATTATCAGGTTTAGATTAAATATAGATACTAATACTATTAATTCTTTTATATATCTAGAGAATATATATACTATATATAGTAAAACGTAATATACATATAAAATAAAGATAATAATAAAACGTTAAAAAATCTAGAATATATAGGGCTTATAACCTATTATATTTAAAAGAAGCTAATAATATATTTATAATCTATTTATAAATGCTCACACTATACAAAATGTATGGTATAGGCATATCTAGCTAGATGAGTAATATATAAGGCTAAACTAGGGCATTGTGGTCCGCGGGATCCAGAGAGCTTAGGCTCAGAGGAACCTAGGGATCCCGCGATGCGTAACAAAGCCTTATAGGGCTAGGCCTATAATTAGCCTAGCTATATATAGGTTATTAGCGGAATGAATTCGAGCTAGAGACTTGGGTCCTTAACGGAGCAGGAGAGGAGCATGTGAGGCAACTTACTATAACTATAGAGTAAACCCTATAAATATATATTATATATAGAATAAATATATAGTAAAGGGAGATAGTGGTTTTTCCTTTTTTCTTATAAATAATAATAACCTTATTAACACTAATTGCAGTAGCGATCTAAGCTAGTCTATAACAAACGTTTACTAAATATCATATAATTATAAATATTTTAAAAATTATTAATTATAGTAAAGAATTTAGGGTTTTAGGTTTTTTCCTTTTTTTATTTTAATTCTTTTATAAAATTTGTTATAATTCTTAATATATTTTTTAGTATTAATTTTATTTATATATAACTTATTAATAATATTTAAATCATTTAAAAAAATGCCCTCAATCCTTACTATTAGTATTAAGCCTTTAAAAAATTAAACCTAAAAAGTTTAGAATTCAAAATAACTAAGGGATTTATTAAGTTACTATATAATTATAGTAGAATTAGAACTAATTAATTAATTTAATAAAACTAAGTTATTAAAATTTTAGTTTCCTTAAAAGCTTAGTAAAATAGGTATCAATTTATATATTTTTAGTTTAAAGTATAATCTTATATTAATAATATTTATTTAGTTTATTATTTAATTATATTTAATTTAGTATTTAATACTAGTCGTAATTAAGAATTATAGGGGGGTTGCTGATTCGATTCCTGCACGGGGCACAGTTTCTTTTTATTCGTAGCAGGGGCGGCATATAAGGGAAACTGGACCCTGATTAGCTAGAAAAAGTGGAGGATGTTTCTAGCTAATTAGTAGCTTAGTAAAAAAAGACTAAAGTGGGTCAAGTCCCCCCACTTACCCTAGCTTACTAAGCAGCACGGATTAGCCAATCCTACGTTATATAAATAGGTAAAAATACCCCCCAGCTCTTTAGATGCTAAGCTAGTTATAGCTATAATTGCTAAAAATTTTAGGTTTTTAGAGTAAAAAAGGTTTTAAAGCAGGAATAATAGAGGACAAAAATAACTATAGGGTAACTAGGGTAAAATTATTTAACTAGCTTTCTATAGAAGGAAATTAGACCTAGAGTTCTAGGATTCTAAGGAGTAGAGAAAATATTATATACTTAATTAGGTTTTTTATTCTATTAGGTAACTACTAATTAGTAATATTATATAAATAAACATATAACAAGTTAGTTAATACTTTTAATATTACTATAGATTACTATAAATACATAATTTTTAAACACTTTCTTAAATATTTTTAATATAATATTCTTTTACTAAAGATATTTACCTTTTAATAATATATTTAAATATATAACTAAATATAAATGAAAAATAGAATAATAATAACTTGAAGTTATTCAATAAAGAATTTAAAATTATTAATGATAATACTAAAATAATTAATAATAAATTTAATAGTAATTTTTAAAGGAAGACTTTATTAATAATAATATCTTTATTAATAGTAAGAATAAGTAATAATTATAAACTATATAAAAGTATAGAATATAGTAGTATATTAAAGGTAAACTCTATAGAGGCTTAATAGTTTTTATTATAAATATAGAGTACTATAGTAGTCTACCCACGTATATTTTCATTTGTTATTAATATAACTCCTATAGGTTAGTTTATAACCTATTTATATATAGATTTCTATGACTTTTTTTTCCTTTCTTTATTTCTTTAGCTTAAAATAAGCTATATTTTCTTCTATAAAGAGGGGACTTATTATAGACTATATATAATAATAGAATTTACTTTATATAGAAGGGTCCTATCACCCCTTTTTTATATAATAAATAACTTTATCTATATATATATACTGAACTACCTATTTAGAACTTAAGTATTTCTTTTATTTATAACTTCATAATATACTACACCTATTGTGTAAGTACCCCTAATTTACGTGCAACATCTAGCACGTAACATAGTAGAACCTAAGGAAATTAAAAGTAAATATATACTTTATTATAAGTATTCACTTAAATAAAACACTACTAATATTACTAAGTTTAACTTCTTAACTAATAGCTAGCTTTAAATAAATTAATAGAAAACATATTAATAAATTCTTAATTTTTTTTTTAATTTTTTTTTAAGTTTTTATAATCTATATATAATCGAAATATTAATAAATAATAAGCTAAATTTTGATTAATTTCTAATAATAAAAATAAAGAAATTTAGTAAATCAATAAATTAATAATAGTAATAATACTAAGAATAATTATAATACACCTAAAAGTAAAAGAAATAAAGGCAAAAAATAAAGAAATTTATATAAAAGTTTTCAATATATAATTATTCTATTATTCTATTATTTTGTTTTACTTTATTATTATTAGAAGTAATAATGGCTAGAGTATTATTAGGTAGCTAGTAAATAGCAAATTAACTAAAATATTACTTTTTTAGACTAGAGTAATTATAAGAATTATATACAGCTTTATAGACTAGTAGGTTCCCTACTAGCTTTAACTATTTACGTACTTACAATACCTTAATGTATTATATACACATAGTAGACTTAGAAGAGACAAGCTCTAGTTAATATACTAAATGCTGTGTTACTTCTGCCTAGATATTTTTATTATTCCTAACACTAGGTTACTAGATCAATATAGCTAAATTTAGCTAAATCCGGTCGCGATACCTCAGAATGAGTCACCAGAGAAGCTCTTAATCAAGAATGAGAACGTCGTAATATTACACCATCTAAGTTGGAAATATAGAAACGTCGATGTTTTGACCACTGATCAATAGCCATTTAATCTCGCTGTTGGGTTCTCGCAAGAGACCATGTCTTTTATGGTTCATCGTTGAAAGCATATTCTTTCCCCACCATGCTCCTCGTTCTATTAAAAGTGAATAGCCTTGGAGCTGGTAGCCATGGCGGCCTCCTTGAATGCTTCAGCTAGGGTGGGATGGGCATGGCAGGTCCGCGCGATGTCCTCAGTAGAAGCTCCATATTCCAAAGCCAAGGTAGCTTCCGCGATCATTTCGCCGGCGTTAGGGCCGATGATGTGAACACCCAAAAGTCTGTCTGTTTCTGGATCTGCCAACATCTTCACAAGCCCATCAGTGTCCAAATTGGTTTTAGCCCGTGAGTTTGCACTGAAGGGAAACGTTCCCACTCGATAGGGAATACTCTGATTTTTGAGATCTTGCTCACTCTGGCCAACCCAAGCCACCTCAGGGTAGGTGTACATGACAGACGGAATGCATCCATAGTTGACATGGCCATAGCCTTTCTTGATGTATTCCACCACTGCAACAGCCTCTTCCTCGGCTTTGTGGGCGAGCATGGGGCCAAAAGTAACATCTCCAACGCATCGGATATGGGGAATCTTGGTTCGATATTCCGAGTCGATAATGACGCGCCCGCGTTCGTCGAGCTCCATGCCGATATTCTCGAGGCCTAATCCTTCCGTGTACGGCCGTCTGCCAATGGCCACAAGTACAACATCGGCATCAAGCTAATTTTGGCATTAGCAAGATTACTAACAAGTGGTCCAATGGCCGGACACAAATAGTCAAACCGTGGGATGAGCTGGGGTTCTTACATTCTCGGATTTACCACCTTTTGCAGCATCAACTTTTAAGGTGACCTTATCTCCAGCGTTGTCGCCACTGACGACCTTGGTATTCAGTTTGAACTCCAATCCTTGTTTCTTCAACAACTTCTGGGTTGTTTTTGCAATCTCGGAATCCATTCCAGGACCACCAATCTGACCAAGGAACTCGACTACCGTGACTTGAGTGCCAAGGCGAGACCATACAGACGCCATCTCCAGACCAATAATACCGCCACCGATGACAACCATAGTTCCAGGAATTTGATCCAAAGCCAACGCGCCAGTGCTGGTAACGACCCGTTTCTCGTCAATTTGCAGACCAGGGAACGGTGTGGCTTCAGAGCCGGTTGCGATCAATATATTCTTTCCACGGATGGTCGTCTCTCCACCCTCGTTGAGAGCCACCTTAACATCGTTTTCATTCACGAAGGAACCCGCGCCTTTAATGTACTCGACGCCATTTTTCTTCAGTAGGAACTCGACACCTTTTGTAAGGCCACTAACCGCAGTGTCCTTGGCTTTCATGAAATTTGCCAAGTTTAGTTTGACGTCTCCCACTTCAATACCGCGGTTCTTGGTGTCGTGCAAAATCTGGTGATATAAATGGGAGTTGTTCAACAAAGACTTTGACGGAATGCAGCCAACATTGAGGCAGGTTCCTCCGAGAGTACCACGCTTTTCAATGCATGCAACCTTAAAAAGGCATGGTTAGCAGTCCAATGATGAATGTTCTTCGAAGCTCATTCCAAGTCATACCTTCATACCCTCTTGCCCAGCCTTGATCGCGGCGACATATCCCGCAACGCCACCTCCAATGATGACAAGATCCTTCTCCTCTGCGAAACAGGTAAGCACATTGAGGATGATCGAATAAATGAAGTGCGATAGTATAGCACAAACCAGAAGCAGAAGCAAAACCACGGGTCCGTGGTACTGAGCAGAAAGCAGTCGCAGATTGGCTAGGAACTCGGTGCAATTAGCAAATGATATCGTCAAGAAACACATGTAGCAAGACAGGCAGCGCGAGAAGTTATATCGGTCTCCAAACTTACTACTGATGCTGCCAGGATGCTAGCCTGAGAGGCTTTCTGGATAAAAATTTGCTGCTGAGCATCTTCACACGCTGAATGATGAAGGGTCAACCGAACAAGATAGCAAAAAGCCGGTGGTTAAAGTTTTGAGGTATGTTGGAGGCGGGTCAGAGTGCTACTTCGAGGCTCTTTGTCGGACAGTAGGTGGGTCCGGAATAATAACCTCGATCTTTGTTAGGAATAGGCTGCTTCCCAACAAAGTTACAAGGCCATAATCTCCTTAGTTGTGCTAGAAGGCCCTGATCCGCGAAAACACACAAACCTTGAGTGCATAAAACAGGAACAAAGTGGGACATATTAACTATTTTGAGTACTAAATTCTTGCTTAAATTACTAAATTGCTATTTAAAACTTTAGTGGATACTATTAATAAGAATTTTTAGTATACTAGTAAGATCTATATAAATACTTAGTAAATTGTATTAGGGGATAACAATTAAGTTAATAAGCAATTAAAATAGTGAATCTGTTTATTCACTCTGAATAATGACTTGTATTATTTTAAAACCCTTTTTTACTGTTGAAAATAGAGAATGCTTTCTATATTTACCTATACTATTATTATTATTAAAAAGTTACTTAATTCTTGATTTAATAAATTTATATTATAATACTAATAATATTACTTTCTATTTATCATAAAACTATTAATAAAAGTAATATTATAGCTAAAATAATATAAAATTACTTATTTAAAACAATTATTATAATATTAATGAAATTATTATTGTTAATATTATTATAAGAATATACTACCTTTCAAGTAATAATAATATTATTAAATTTTATAATATAATAAAGCTTTATATTAATAATAAAGTAAAAATTTATATTATTTTTAAGCTAAAAGTAATACTAAATTAATATATATTTAAAAATATTATTAAAAGCTTTATAAAAATATAATATAAAAGTGTTATGCTAGTTACATAGAAATTAGGGGCGATTAGGTAGGACGAATATCATCTAAATTATCTCTAAAGATTTTTATAGGTAAAACTAGTAGTATTATTAAATTAAGACTTATTTTTCTTTTTTAAAAATTAAATGTAATTCCTTATTAAATTTTAAGGAAATACTACTTATTTTATAGTACTTTTCTTTTTATAATATATTATTAATATATAAAGGTTTAATTTATTTTAATAATTACTTATTTTTAATTAAGTAATAAATTATAATAAAGATATATATAATATTTAGGTTTAATTTTTATATATATTAAATTAAGTATAATGATTATTTTTTCCTTAAAGTAATATTAACTTAATATAATTATTATAATTTAGTATATATTTTAGTTTATTTTTATTACTATTTTAAAATTAATAATATTTACTAATTTAGTATATAATTATAAATATAATATAAATTATTTAGTTTAGTAAAGAATTTAATCTTTATAATTCTCTTTTTTTTTTATACTTTAATTTTTTTATTAAATCTTTATAATTTCTAATATATTTTTCATATTATTTTATTTATATATAATTTATTAATTATATTTAAATTAGCTAAGAAATTACTTTAAATATTATTTTATAATATTTAGCTTTTAAAAAATAAAGCTTAAAAAGTTTTAAACTTTAAATTAATATTGTTATGCTAGTCGTACAGAAATCAGGGGCGATTAGGTAGAGCGAATATGATCCGAATTCCCTCTTAGATAAAAGGTAGGACTAGTAGTATTACTAAACTAAGACTTATTTCCCTTTACTTTTTACTTAGAATAATTCCCTATTAAATGCTAAAGGAATATTCCCTATTCCCTAGTACCTTTCTTTTTATAACACACTATTAATATATAAATATCTAATTTATTCTAATAACCACTCTTCTTTAATTAAATAATAAATTAAAATAAGGGTGCATATAATATTTAAATTAGAATTTCTATATATATTAAATTAGGCATAATAATTATTCCCCCTTTAAGGCAATATTAACCTAATGTTATTATAATTAGATATGTATATTAGTTTAGTCCCTTTTTTTAATTTAGGATTATATTTTGTTTAGATATATTTTTTATTTATTGTCTTTCTAATTTAGGATATATATTTCTATTTATTTATATTACTAGTTTAGGACTAGTAATATTTACTAATTTAATATATAATTATAGGTATAATATAAATTATTTAGTTTAGTAGGGAATTTGCCTTATAATTTCTTCTTTTACTTATTATACCCTAATTCTTTTATTAAATCTTTTAATTTTAAATATATTTATAGTATTGTTTCTTTATATATAATTCATTAATTATATCTAAATTAGCTAAGAAACTATCTTTAATACTATCTTTTAGCCTTTAATTATTAAAGAATAGAACTTAGAAAGTCTTAAATATTAAATTAATCTAAGATTTAACTAGTTATTATAGAATTATAATTAAAATAGAAAAAATTAATTAATTAAATAGAACTAAATTATTAAAAATTTAATTTCCTTAGGGACCTAAAGAACTAAGTATATTAAATATATTTTAATTTAAAATAGATTTTAGTATTAATTATTTTTACTTAGTATACTATTTAATTATATTTAATCCTTTATTTAATACTAGTCTTATTAGTTATTCTGCCTTAGAGTATTAGGTAGAATTATAGCATAATTCTACTTTTAATGCTAGCACTAAAGGGTTAAATTAAGTGCCCTTTTCCTTATTTAGTTATTTTTTATAAAGAGATAAAACAATTAATCTTAATTTAAATAAGGAATTAAGCTCTCCGCTTTCTTATACTTATTATTATACTAATAAATATAAGGAAAGTTAACTAAAGAAATTAGTAAAGAAAGCTATAGAGCAAATTTAGCTTAGTGGATTAGTATCTAAATCCTTTAGGATTCTAGTTATTTCTATAACCCTAAAAAAAGAAAAGAAGTTATAATTAACTATAACTTCTACTTATTCTTATACCTATGCTAAGTTAAGTAAATTTATATAGAATCAGGCTAAAGCAGTGCTAGAAAATGCCACTATTACTATTTAAGTGAATAAATGCATTTAATATCTAAAAATAATATTTATTACTTTAGAAACTATAGTAAAAGAGGGGTAATTTACCTCTTTATTAACTTCTTATAAGAATATTCCTAATAGTACAAAATACTATTATTATACTTTAGCTATATCCTTTTACTATAAAGTAAGTATTAGTACTAAAATTAAGGGGAATATGCTAATAATTTGCCTAGATACTAAAATTATTATGAAAAAAAAACTTTTTGCGAATTCGCCCGCACTGCAGTAGCGACGCGGAACTGACTCTAAACCTCTTAAAAAGTGTAGAAAAAGAATTGCTATATCTATTTTACTCTATCTCTAATAGCGTATTAGTGCTAAAGCGTAGGCATAGTAAATAAGGCAATACTAATAGATATTAATAGTAGGAATTACAGCCTTATATAGAGCTACTACTACCTATTTATAGAATAGGGCAGCTTTATATTAATAGTGCTTTAAGTTACTTCTATACTACTACCTATATATAAGTAAATACTAAACTACTTAACTATTAAATATAATAAAATAGCTAAACTTATATTAGCTATAGTGCTAAAGAGTATATAGAATATTATCCTTTATATTAATAATATAGCCTTAATATATACTTAATATAGCCTTCTTACACCCTAAACTTATATTAAAATATTAATAAAATTAACCTTACTATTGCTTAATAAGCCTATTATAGTTAAAAACTTAAAAAAAGTTATTAAATAAGTAATAAAGAAAGCTATTAATACTAGGAATATAATAACTTTAAGCTAAGCTAGTATTACTATTAAAGGCATTACCTAACTGCCTATTTAATAGATTTAGGCTATAATAGTAGCAGTACTACCTTATATTTACTATAAAACTATTATTAAAGGTAGTATAATAGCTAAAGCTATATAAAACTACTTACCTAAAGAAACTATTACTACTATTAACTAAGCTATTAGTATTAATACTACTATAGTAGTGCATTGCCTTTATAGTAGTAACATTATAATTATATTTAGGGATACTATAAAGCTTTATATTAATAATATAGCCTAAGTTAGCACTGCTTTTAGTTTAGAAGCAATACTAAACTAATATATATTTAGTATTATTATTAAGGGCTTTTCTATATACTACTTATAGAACTAAGAGAGGGATAATATTCTTTAAAATATAATTATAGCTAATAGGTAGGGTTTAGTAAGGGTTATAGTATAAAAGCTATATAGTATTATAACCTAATCCCCCTTAATTATTACTATTAATAAAGTTAATATAGTAAATAGGCTATACTATACTAGAATTATTTATAAAGCTAAGATATTTAAAGCTAAGCCTTATAATAATACTATTTATCCCTAATAATGCTTTAAGTGCTTTAAATTTAGCTATATAGCTATACACTATATATTACTTCTAAGGTATAGCTGCTATATATTTAGTTAGTATAAGGAGGGTAAATAATTATACCTAGCGCTATTAGGAGCTATATAGGAATGCTATATTAACTACTTAGGACCTTACCCTATATAGTCTTATATATATAATATTATAAATAAATAATAGAACTATATATATATTATATACCTAGCATAGCCCCTAGCCTTTACTAAACCTTCTTTACTAAAGAAAGATAGTTAAATAGAGGTATTTAGCTATAGCTAAAAAAAAGATATAAGTAACCTACTATTATAGAAAGCTTTACTATAAAAGTAAGTTAGTAAATTATATACCTATTTTCCTAACACTAAACTAGAATTAATATAGCGCTTATAAGCTACTATAAAGGCCTTTCTAAGTTAATAACCTATAGCTGCTATAGCACTAAATAAGCTAAGCCTAACTTAATATACTATATAGAGTATATAATAAAGGTTATATATTAAAATATATAGAAGAAAACCTACCTTATATATCTAACGCTAGAGTCCTAACCTAAAGCTAATATAATAGTAATATAGAAGCTAGGAACTATAAATAGTAAACTACCTAACCCTAGCCTTAGCTACTTCTAACTTACTACTTAAAGTAGCTATACTATAATTTATATAAACTACTAGTATAGGCCTAAGGTATAGTTAATATATATAGGTAAGGATTAGTGTTTAATAATATTAGTAGAATATTATATCTACTTAATATATTCCCTAACCTATAAACCTAATTAAATATTACCCCTTCTTAACTTTATAATAGCCTTACCTTTAAACTATAGTGTTTTTATAGAAGACTTTAACTAACACTACCTACTTTAGAACTATTATAGCTAAACCTTAATAAAGAGCGATATACTTCTTATACTAGTAATATAGTAATAGCTTAGACTTATAATGCTATAGGGTAAAGTAATTTAAAGAATATAAGGTAAAAGGGATAGTACTATTAACTATACTTAAGTTACCTATAATATAGAAGCTAAATTTATAGAGGGACTAAACCTTACTAGATCTAACTATATCCTATAGCTTATCTACATTAGCACTAAACTAAAGCTATATAGTAACTACCTACTTTATTTTAAATAGTTATATATAGAAGATAACCTTATAGTAGCTAAGGCAGTAATATAGTTCTACTGTAACCTTACTAAACCCTTACTCTAAATACCTATAGAAATTAATAGCTATATAAAATAGATAATAGCTAAGCTTTAATCTATTATAAACTTAGTAGTTCTAAAGAAACCCTAAGGCAGTTCTAAGCTAAACCTATAGTAAAACTACTATACTAAAGAAGCTACTTAAAACGCTAAGAGAGTATTATAATAATAGTAAATATTCTATACTAAAGAGAACTAGTGACTTACTGCTAATATAGCCTAAATATAGTACTAAACTATTAGTAATAAAAGGTATAGTGCTTAGCGCTTTACTATTAAAGTAGCTACTACCTATAAAGAAGACCTATAAAAACTTAAACGCTAAGTATAGCTTTATAGTAGACTATTACTAAAATAGTAGTAAATCCCTACTTTTATTTAAGGTAAGGGTATAGATACTATAACTACTAAGTTACACTAAAAAAAAGTAGCTACACTAGCTAACTATTTCTTCCCTTCCTTCTAAGCCTAACTTAATAATATACTAAAGAATCTTAATAATTACCTTAATATTATAATATTTCTATTAAAAAACTACTTTAATATTAATAAAATCTATAGTATTATTAAAAGCCTAGCTAGCTAAAAGGCATTAAAACTAAATAAACTTCTAGCTAAATACCTTAAAGTATATAGTAAGCTACTAGCTAGGACCCTTGCCTACCTACTTAATATATACTACTATATTAGCTACTACCTAGCTTTATTCTAGTAAGTAAAAGTTATTATTCTTTATAAGCTAGGCAAGACTTTAATAGAGTAGTAAAGAGTAGGGGCCTAGCGCTTTATCTTACTTCTTAGTATTATTAGTAAAGTAATAAAGGCAGCAGTAGTAAGTTAGCTTACCCTTATAACTAAATTAAGTAGTGTATTACCTAACCTATAAATAGGTAATAGAGCAGATAAGTTAATAGAGGTTACACTAAGTGTTTTAGTAGAATTAGTGTGTATAGCGTAGCACTATAGTAGTATTATATTACTACTTTAACTAAATATATTAGTAGCCTTTAATACTATTTACTATAAAAGACTAACTTATACTCTTATAGCTACTAGGATCCCTATATAGATAGTAGTGTAGACTTACTCCTTTACTGCTAAATATACTACTAACCTTTATTTTAATAGTAAATCTATAAGCCCCTTACTTATAACTATAGGTATACTATAAGGGTCTCTAATCTCTCCTATTCTTTTCCTACTTTATATTACCTTTTTATATACTAAGCTCTAGGTAGTATATTCTATACTTATTATAGGCTTCTTTAATAATATAAATATACTTATATATAGGCGTATAGCAAAGGAGATATAGGATTGCCTTAAGGCTACTTAGGTAATTTACTAAGACTAGTCCTAAGAATTAGGTCTTAAGTTTAATTTAGGGAAGAGTAAACTTATATACTTTACTAAGTAGCGCGCTATAATTATATTATTAGTCTAACTTAGTATTAATATAGTGTAACTAGTCTAGTCTGCCTGCTTTTTTAAAGTATAGGTTTATTATAAGCTTCGCTAGAAAGCACACTAGAGTTAGGTTAAGTTAAAACTAGTGTAGTAGTAGCTTATACTTATATTGCTAGTAGCTTTAACCTAGGGATACTTATTACATAATATATAACTTTTATACATATAGGTTATTTAGAGTATAATTATATATAGTGTAGGATTACACTATACCCCTACTAAAGTTAGCGGCAAAGTAAGGGGTATAGCTAAGGCATTTATTTTTAAACAGACTAAGTGCTTAAGAATAATAACTAGTGTATTTAAGGTAATGCTGTATGCTTTAGTTAAAACTAAGGTAGCTATAGCCTTAATTAACCTCTACCTTAACTATTATTTACTTTGCTTTTATTAATAAATAGAAGCTAATAAGATAGCTAAGCGTATTTATAGCGCTTATGCTATAATAGTAGCTTAACTTAGATATAGACTAATGCGCTAAGGGCATAGCTACCTACTATACCTAGATAACTGCCTAAACTATATACTATTCCTAAACTAACCCTATAACTACCTATTAAAGCCCTTACTAACTAAAGCGCTTGCCTTAGAATAGAAGAACTACTAGTACTATAAGTAGGCTGCTACGTAGGCACGCTAGACTAATATTAACTATATAGCAGTAGAGCTTAACCCTAGCTTTACTTTTACTGCTAAAGTTATTTGCCTTTACTTAGGCCTAACTAAGCATAAATCTATAGTGCTTATATAAATATATATAAAATAAATTAGACTTAACACTTTTCTCTTTAGCTAATGCATTCCTAAGGTAGACTTACTAATGTGTAGCTGCTAGGCTAATAATAAAGACTATTACTATATTTTACTATTCTATAAAAATTTTAACTATCTCTGCTCTATTAATATAGGCATACACTTAGTATAAAACTAGTGTAAAGTTAGAGAGGCTTTAGAATATAATAAGCTAGCAACTATTCTTATTAAGTAGCTTATGTTAATAGGGCGTATTCCTTAGTTTTAGCTTATAAAAAGCTTATAAGATTAATAGGCTAAGGATATTAAGGATATAATACTATATGGCACCTAGCGCGGTATAGGCATAAAGGCAGTGGGAAGCTATATAGATATTATAGCTAGTATAGATTATTAGAATATATAACTTATTTTTAAAGAAAAAAAAAAAAAAAAATATAGTAGCTAAGAAAATAGAAAATAAGCGTAATATGCCTATACTAGCCCTAGGCCTACACCCCCTTAGCCCCTAGCTCCCCCCCCTCCTCCTCTACCCCCCCCTTTTTCTTCTTTATCCCCTTCTCCTTCTCTACTACCTTTTTAACGTAGCCCTATATAGTAACTATAGTAAGCCTATTCTATAGAATATTATTTAATTCCTTTAGTATATTAGTAATATAGTAGGTCTATAGTAGTAGCTTACTCTTAACTAAGGTTAAGGCTAAGGCTGCTATAACACTACTACTAACCTATATTACTATATTAATAGATAAGCCTGCTTACTTTATAAGTTAGACTACCTCTTTCTAAGTAGCGTTATACTCTATAGCCTAGCTATACATTAGTATTATATTAGTATTATAGCAACACTGCATCTTAGCTGCCTTATACTTATATTAATAGACTCCCTAAAGGCATAGAGGTCCTGTATATTTATAACTTGCTTAATAGCCTCCTAGTATAATATAATGTTTAGATTTAGCTATAGAACTAATTAGCTACTACTTAGCTATTAATAATAAAGGATATAATACTTACGCCTAGATAAGTCTTTTTTACTTTTATACACTTAAAGTATACACTACTAGTACCTACTTAACTTAGTAATAGGAGTAGTATAGGTTAGAAGGGGGTACTAACCTTTAGTGCTATAGTACTATTTATTAATGTTTTTAGCTTGCGTTAAGTAAGCTTTATAGGGCTAGGCTTATAATTAGCCTAGCTGTATAAGGGTTAATGGCAGTAGCGCATTAGGAAGGGACTAGTACTTACCTTAAGTATAATAATTAATTTTATTGTAAGAGTAGGCGGTATTTTTAATAATACTATAGTTAGTCTAGGGTAGCAATAGGGCGGCACTACTATAAAAATAGGAATAAGGGTATACTTAT
Organism: Claviceps pusilla; assembly: GCA_018360225.1. NCBI lineage: Eukaryota > Fungi > Ascomycota > Sordariomycetes > Hypocreales > Clavicipitaceae > Claviceps > Claviceps pusilla. Next base: position 15,881 of record SRPW01000153.1, on the reverse strand, counting down.
AATAGAAGCAATAGATAAAGAAGGAAGAAAGAAGGGAAGAGCCTAAAAATAAGGAGAAAAGAGAAAATATAGTGTTTCTTTCTCTTTTTATTATATAACTAATAGATAGCTAATAGTTAGTTTAATAATAGCTAGCTACTAGCTAGCGTAGCTAATGCTATAAAGGTATAGAAGCTAGAGGAAGGTTTTAAGTAAAAAGGTAGTAACTTAAGGGAATTAGCTAGGGACTAGTATAGAAGATAGGCTAAGCACTTAAGGCAACTTACTATAACTTATAGACTACCCCTAAGGGCAATCTGCATTATTACTATGCCTCTACTAACCTAGTTTAATTCCTATTTTATACTACATACTCTCCTATAATGCTAGTTAAGTTTAGCTAGTAGCGTACTACTTCTTACAATTAAAACCAGTGTAGAGCTACTATAGCTCTGCTATGGAACACAGAAAAAGGTTATATATAGGTTTTTCTCCCTATACTAGGGTTTTTCCTATATAGTTTAAGTAGCGGAGGTACTAGTATTGGGCTTACAAGCCTAACTAGTGTAATAATAATACTAATACTAATACTAAAATTATTACTAGTATACTATAATAATTTTATTAAGGCGCATATATTTATAAGCGAATTAATATATTTAGCTTATAAAGAATTTTTAGTATCTAGAATTAAGATATAGGAGCATTTTTACAACCTTTTTTCTATATTTGTGCAGTTTATCTTAGACTATTACTGTAAAAATAGTCTCTAATTCCACTAAAAATAGTTAGAGGTAAGGAATAGGATTCTCTCTTCTTTTTTTTTCTAAATAAAATAAAATGCAGCACTAATTTAGTATAAAATCTTAGGAAAATATTAATAAATACAATACTAAAGTGTCGACTACCTAAGCCCTCTACAATACTTTATTTATAACACTTAAAAAACTTATAAGTTTTCTATTCCTTTTCTTTTAATTTAAAATAAAGCTTTAGCTAATATTAGTGTACTAGTTAGCTAAGGATTAAACAGAATTTTAGCGTAATTGTATGCCACGCCTTAATAGTAAAAATAACTGTTATTTAAGGATATACTAAGTAATAGTCTTAATTTTCATTAATTCTATAGCTATATTAAATAAGGAAATAAAGAATATTAATCTCTCTATAACTTTTAAAGGAATTTTTACTAAAACTTTAAAGAATTAAAAAATTAGGTATTAAATTTTATGTAATTAAAATAATAATAGATAGATATTTTGTTATAATTGTTTTTTTTTCCTTTTTTTATATAAGAAATAGAAATAAATTCTATAAAAAGAATATAAGATAAATGCTTAGTAAATGCAAATAGTGGTTGTTTTTTATAAGGATTTTCTAAGGTTATCCTAAAGGATATTTACACAGTCTACTGCGTTTCTAGGGTCCCTTACAAATTCTATTTCTTTTAAATTTAAATAAAGATGCATAGTATTTATTTACTAACTAGTTTGCGTTCTATAGTGCGTTAGTATTTAGCTACTAATTATATTTAGATAGCTATCCTTTTTATTTAACTAGGTAATATAATTCCCCTTAGAAAAAATAGTGTAATTTAATCTAATTAACTTTCTATTCCTTAGAGTTATTATTTAAGTTAGGGATAGGTAGAATTCATTCTTCTTTTTTATTCCTAAAGGTCTATTTTTTAAGTAAACTAATGTAGAATATGTTATATATTTAGGATAATTAGTTTAGTAGTGCTAATTAGTATACTTATTTTCTAATTTTATCTAAAATCTAAAATAGCCTAATAAATTTAGAAAGCAGTTTCCGTTTTCCCTACTTAAATTATAGGTTTTTTATGCTTAATAGTATAAAATCCCCCCTTTTAAAGGTTATTTCTTAGTATTTTTAATTATAATACTTAGTTTATAATTTATTAATCTATATCTAATGTATTTCTAATCTGCTTCTTAATGTATTTAGTTTTTATACTTACTTTCTAGCTTTAGGTACTCCCTCTTATAATGAATTATCCTTAATTATATAGAACTTAGGATTATAACTAAATAAGGCTATATTTAGTAAGGTGTTAGTGGTTGCATTTTTAAAATTATTATATATGAATTAGGCGTGTTTAAGTAGTAAAAGCTATATATATTCTAATTTAGCAATAAATATATATAAGTAATGTTCTAATATTTAGTTTATTCTTTCTATTTATCTATCTATTTAAGGGTAAAAAGCTATTAATAATTAGTGTATTACCTTAGAAGTAAAGCATAATTCTAACTAAAATTAACTAGTAGAAACACTGCCCTAGTTAGATATAATACTATTTAGTACGCTAAAGACTAGCTTAATCTTATTATAGAATAATTTAGTAAGTTCAGTAGTAGTAATTAAATATAATACTAGAAGGAATATAATATATTTAGTATATCTATCTATAATAACAAAAATAGAATTAATAAGTTATTTCTTTTAAATTATTTCTAGTAGACCTATAACGAAATTTATAGAGATTTCTATCTAAGGTTTATTAGAAATTAATAAATTTTCTAATTATTTATATAGCTTATACTGTTTTGCTATAACTCTTTAGTAAATAGCATAGGATTTAATATAATCTCTAATGTTTAGGTATAAATTTATTTAGAAGAATTTCTATTTAAAGAGTTCTGCTATTCTTTTTACACTAAAATATCCTACTAATAGATTATTATAGTATATTTAGAAAAGAACTAATTTAAGTACTTTTAAATTTAAAATAAACACTTAATTTTAATGTCTTAAGATTCTATTTTTATCTATAAACTATTATGAATCTTAGTAGCTATAGACTTACTTTAGCTAGTTTTAAGTCTATATATCTAAATTTTAAGCTCTTTTAATTAAATTTAGTAATAATTCTAAGTTACTTAAATTATAAGGAGATTCTATTCCTTTTAATAATTTAACCTTAATTAGGTTAAAATAAGGTAGTAATTCTATATCCTTTACTAGGCTCTTACTATAAAGAGCACTAATTTTTATATAGATTTTTATTTTTATAGATTTTAATATAATAATAATATTAAGTTATACTACCTTAGCATATAATTCTAATATTAATTCGTTAGTATTTTCTATTTCTTACATTATATAATCTAGCTATTGTAAAGGAGCGTTAGTAGGATTAGTTATTCCCTTTTAGTATTAAATAATAAAATTATAAGGACTAAGGAAAATATACTAATAAGATTGCTAACTATTTAATTTAGAGGTTTTTATAAAGGATTAGAGGTTAAAATAGTTAGTTAATACTTTAATTTTTATAGGTACTCCCTCTATATAATATCTCTAATAATAAAATAATTTAATAATAGCTAATATTTCTTAGTTTAGTGTACTATATTAAGTTTTAGCTAGTTATAGTTTTTAAGACTAGAATGCTACTAAATAGTAATTACCTACTAAATCTTATTATAATAAAATGCTAGTAATAGTAAATTTTAATAAATCTATTTTAATTTAGATAGAAAGTTTAGAATTAATATAAAATAGTAAAGAAGCTTAAGTAAAAGCATTTTTAAAGGTTTAGTATATATACTATTCCTCTTCCCCTAATTATATAAATCCTAGTTTTTTCCTGTTTTAGCTTCCTTTTAGAAAGGCAGTTAATAGAGATGTAATAGTAGAATATTTATAAATGAATTATTAATAAAAATTATAAAATCCTAAAAAGACTTAAATATCCCAATGGGTCTTAGGTTTAAGCTAATAAATAATGGTTTTAACTTATTTTAGGTCTACTTAAACTCCTTTGCTAGTAAGAATAAAACCTAAGAATTTAACTAATTACTAATAAAATTTATATTTATTTAAATATATAGATAGATCTATAGTTTTAAGTTAGTTTAGAACTTACTTTAAATGCCTAGTATATTCTTTATAAGTTTTAAAGAAAACTAAAATATTACTTAAATAAATAATGCATATAGTATTATTAAAACCTTAAAGGGCTTAATTAATATAGTATTAGAAAGTAGTAGGTGTATTAGTTAATCTAAAGGGTATAACTAAATATTTATAATGCCTATAATAGGTATAAAAAGCAGTCTTTTATTTATCTCCTTAAGCAATTTGGATATTGTTGGTATTCCTTAGGATACTAGTGATTCACTAAGGAATACTAGGTGGATCTAAGACTTAGTGATATAACGTAGGGTCTAGGAAGGTATTTATAAAAGGGTCTAATTTCTATTATAATTAGTGCTAATAGCTAGCGTTAAGGCTATAAAAATACCGTTGGATTCTGCAGTAAAAACTCTATACGCGCAGACTAATTAGAAGAGTCGGATTCCGCGGCTAATGTAGCTGCAAATCCGGCTCTTCCTAGCTGTGCCACGTTGTCATAGAATGCAGCGATTCTAACAGATATAATAATATACTTCTTTAATATTAAGCTTTAAAAACTATTTAGCACCTAAAATATAGTCTAAAATTTCTAAGATAAGTAGTAATAGATAGTAATTCTTAATAGTAACGTTATTAAGTCTATAATAATCTATATATAATTATAATAAACTATCCTTTTTTAGTATAAATAAAATTAGTATGCTAATAAGACTTTTAGAAGCTTAAATATAACTAAGTTCTAAATTTTTATCTAAATAAGCCTATAATACTTTAAGTTTAGCTAGAGATAATAGGTAAATAGGTGTTACGGTCTACACATAACGGCGGAACCCACCACATATAGAAGGGTTCCGCTCCCCCTTTCTCCTTATAATGAACAACTTCAACTATACATACACTCGACCACCTACCTGTGACTTAAGTGTTCCCTCTCTTTATGACTTTATAACATACTACACCTATTGTGTAAGTACCCCTAACTTATATGTAATATTTAGTATATAATAAGTGGTAGCAATTGCTGTTTCTTTTGTGTGCCTATTTGCTGTATAAGAGCTAATAATAAAAACCGCGAACCTTATGTTAATAATAGGAGAAAACCAGCGAAGCCCACCTGTTAGCTTAAATTCTCTAATTACTAGCTCTATTATAGAAAACTAACTGTAGTAAATTCACTATTTTTAGGCTTTCTACTAAGACTTCCCTAACTTTAAGAATAGGAAAAGACTGCTTCTATTACAAGAAGACGTTAAGAACCTTTAAACTCTTACTAGATATTAATATATTAATAGCAACCTCTAGATTTACCTAGAGCCCCTAGCTGTTAAAAGACCTATTTATTAAAACCCTATAGATTTTGCTATAGTTAATGCTAAGTAGAAAATAGCAAAAGGTATTATCTATAGAGCTAGGCTAGAATACCTCTTTAAATAAGCAAATCTAGCACTAGAGAATAACACTACTACGCTAGAGAATAGCCTAAAACGCAGGGAAAACACTAATATTATAGGTATATATAGCGTTCTAAAGGATAAATTAATAGGAGACTTAGCAAGCATAGGAATTAGGGGACCTTTAAAGACTCTAAATATTTTATCTTATACTAAGGAAAACAATGCCTCCTTATAGGAAGGGAACTATATTAGTGCTAGCTTCTACTAGGAAACTATCCTAGAAATAAGAATTTACTCTTATATAACTTCTAGCGTACTAAATCCTCTTTTAGGAGCATTATTAAATCCTATAGGAATTAACTAAAATAAAATAATCTCCTACTCCCTTAATAGTTAGGTAGAATGCATACCCCCTCTATAGGTAATAGAAACTTAGGGGCAATAGTGTAAGCCTAATATACATAATAAATTTCGGCAATTTCTTACTAATATATGTAACTAGTAAGAGGCTACCCTTAATAAGATCCGCTGTAGTAATGTAAAGGAAATTAGCAAAGTAGTGACTTACTTAACCACTGCCCTAGAAGCCTCTAAACTAGCTAAATCTTACTAGTAAACTATAGAGCTAGCCTAATACCCTCTATTTACCTTAGAGTAGGCTCTAACCTTAGATATATAGCGTCTTATAGCATTCTTTAGAATAATAGGCACGTAAGCATAACTAGCTTACGCAATAACCCTTAATGCTTACTACGCTAAGACCTCTTAGCTTAGGGGATACCTAGTAAATAGGGAATTTTATAAGGCTTTATATAACCCCCTACTCTATAATAAGCTACACCTAAGGAACGCTACGTACGCTTAGGAACCATTGTTTACACCTACAGAATAGCAATCTAAGGATAAGGACCCTTATAAGGATCCTATAGTCTAAGCCTCTCTAACAATAGACTATTTAATAGAACCCTTATAAAAGCTTAGCAATATTAGGTATCTTAACCCTAAGATAGATCTAGACAACATTAACGGCAAAGCTATTAAGTATAAGGGCAAATCCACTATCTTTACAGATATAGACCTCTAGATCTAGGCAGTTAGGGACCACTATAGTTATGCTAGTCCTAGCTACTAGGAACAGATTAAACATTAAGTGTAGTACCTCTTCTATAGCGCTGCCTATATATAGTACTATTAATATCTTAATAACATAGAAAGGGCTGTAATTTTCTATAACCTTAAGTCAGTATTTGCTATAGTTAAGAAGGAATTTAGTGTTAAGATTTAGAACACTATAGCATAGCTTAATTAAGCTAAATTTACTAGGGATAATGTGTTATCTAAGACATTACTATGTAAGTTTATAGCTAAGATTTTCTTTTATACTAAAGCTAATAGGGAATCCACTAATCTTTAGCTCCTTACATACCTCTACTATAAGCTTTACATAGAACTTTACTAAATCTATCCCTAACTAGTGAAATCAGACCGCCGCAACGCGTATGTTAATTTAATAGAAGGCAAAAGACAGGACCTAAGAGACTTTATCTTAAATAATAAAACCTACTATAGGGCTAAGAAGAATAAGATCCAGTCTTCTGCTCACCTCCTTATAGAGGACTTAGACTCTATAGCTAAGAATCCCCCTTACTATAGCGTTAATGTTTATTAGAACAGACCTCCTTAGTGTAATAGCTATTATAGAAGCAGCTATAGTCTACCTTAACGCTAATAGGGTAGTCACTACTAATACTTACAAAGCCGTGAAAGGTATTGCGGATTTAGTAATAGATATAAACATAGGAACTACTAACTATAAGGCTAATTATACCCTTTTTAACCTAATTATAGTTATTCCTATAAAGGTTGCAAAGGGGCCCTATAGTGGTCCCCTAAGGATTCTAATAAAGGCATACTAGTGGCTACCTTGCACGCTAGGGAGTCGGATGCCCCTAAGCAATATAAGGAAGCTAAAACCTATTACTATAACTCCTTTAGGCGCCCTTAATATAACTATAAAGGCTATAGACCCTAATTCTATAAGAAGTAGGCACCTAAGAATAGCAATAATGCAAACTATATAGTTATAGTGGATAACTTAGATATAGAAGCTAAAGAGTCCTACTTAGTGTTATTAGGATACTATATAGTTAAGGAGGGAGTTATTAAAAGTAACTTTAATAAGGATAAATCTAACTTTATAGACGCTTTCTATGCTAGCAAACCTATATCTTCCCTTATTATACACTATAAAAAAATCACAGCATCTAGAGGACTAACTAATAGTTAGGTTATTAAAGCTATAGCATGGCTGCGTTAGTTAGAAATCACTGGAAAAAGGAAGGTAACTACTTATCTTAAGGTAAACCTTTGCTTTAATAACTAAGGGTAGGACTATAAGATCTGCCTTAACATAGGAACCTTGTTAATACTAGTTAATAAGGAGTGGCTTTAATAGAATAGTTATAATGTTTAATAGGGAACCTAGAAGCCTAAATCTATAAACAGTGTAAATTCCTCCTTCTATATTATAAAAACCGCTACCTTTAACTTTTATATTAAGGGTAAAGCTAGAGGAAAGTTAGTGTCTAGTCACTTTACTATAACCACTAATGTGATAGAGAAACTTACACTAAAATTGTTAATTAGCATAGATTTTATACATAATTATAGCATTAAAATCGACTTTATTAACCCTAGGGTTGTTTTCTAATCTATATATAACATAACTATGCCTGGCTGCATTTTCTGCCCTGCTAATATAGTTCTAACTAGGAGGGTTGTTGCAATGCACTACGTTACTGTGCTGCTGCATAGCTTAGAATTAGTGCTGGTTTTCTAGAAGGACTATGTAGCATATAAGGCTACTAGTGTTTATTATTTTGTCTTAAAGAACTGCTAAATTTTTAATAGTATTGTGGATTATAGGCAGGTGAAATGCTTACTAATCTATAACTTCACAGACCTTTTAATTTATATTAAGCCTAACTAAAGGCTAGGGAACCTTTAAGGCCTAGATATAGTGGACTCCTACTTTACTGTGGATAACATTAAGACCTTCTCTGCTTTCTATAGTTGCAATATTAATATCCTATAGGGCTGTAAAAAGCTAGTAGTGCTAAAGAATATCTTTCCTCCTAAGGTAGAGGGAGATAATAAGGGCATTGCTAATAACCTTAACCTTAGGGTAGTTAATAGCAGCGTCCCTTTGTACAGCATTATATACCTAGATAACATCCTATTCATTATAAATAAATTTAGCATTAAAATTACGAATCTTAACCTAGTAGCTGTGGAAAAACTCGTTAAACTTATAAATAAATATAACGTTTACTGCGACTAAGGGGTAGTGCTAATGCCTAAGGAGAAGCAGATACGTATTAATTTTGTTAATAGCTAGTAAAATTAACTAAAACCCTTGTAAGTATATTACCTAGGTAGGAAGGATTTTAAGAAATTCTATAAAATCTTTAATAAAAAGCATAAAGCTAGTAAGGTATTCTACCTTAGGGTAGGAGAAAAGGCACTATACCCTTGCCTTAGCTTTCTTATTTAGTGTAACACTAGGAAAGAATGTAAAGGGAGAGTAGTAATTAATATAAAGCCTGTAAATAGTATTACTGTCCTAAATATATACCCTTTGCCTAACTAAGGGGATATTATAGAGAATACACATAGAAAGTATTAGATATCCCTCCTTAATGCCTCTAGTTTCTTTAACTAACTCCTAGTGTAGCGTAAACACTATAATAAAATAGCTATTATTTTTAAAAAAGGAATTAAAGTATCCTACGTTATAATATAAGGATATAAAAATTCTCTAGTGTATACTTAGCGCTTTATAGATAAGCAATTTTACAAACACCGCGCCTTTATATAAGTATACATTAATAATATTGCAATTTTCTCTAACACCCTTAAAGAGCACCTAGCCTACCTTAAGATTATGTTTAAAATCCTTAAGAAGTGCTGCCTATATATTATAGCTAAGAAGTTGTTTATTAGCTATCTATTAATTTAACTCTTAGGTTTTATTATAAACATAGAGGGCATTACTAACACTAGTAACTATATTAAGGCATTTAAGAACCTCTAAATGCCTACTACGCTCTTAAGCCTTAAAACCTTTATAGGGATAGCCGGATTCCTCTATATAAAGGTCCCTTAGTTTAACCTATATATTAAACCCCTATAGGATAAAAAGACTAGAATACTTTAGAATCTTTATAAGAAAAACAAGCTTCTAATTAGGTTATCTAAGCAGGCATAAAAACACATAGCCTAGCAGGCAAGTTTCACACTCTCTAAGTAGGAAATCGCATCCTTTAAGGCAATTTAGGAACTCCTATACACTAAGATTCTGCTCTAACATTATAACCCTAAGAGGCCTTTTTTCTTTAAGGTTAATATATATAAGAAGGGTTTTAGCCTATATACTTTCTAATTAGTAGTTAACTAGAATAGCACTAGCATTCCTAGAAAAGATATTAGTAATGACAAACTCTACCCTATCTTATTTCTCTTCTAGCTAACCTTAGCTATTAAGAAGAGGTATAGCTTAATAGAAGCAGAGGTTACTACTATTATATAGGGGATAAGGAAGCTAAGGAAAATAGCCTAATCTAACTTATTACTTATAAATATTATCACTAATCACTCACTAGCGAAGGGAATTATCTAGTATACCTTACTCGCTACAATAGATCTTAATAAGGCTAATCTTAAGCTTGCTAAGGTTACGAATTATCTCTCGTAGTTCAAAATCTATATTATCCACATTCCTAGCACTTTAAACGTAGTTCCTAATGCACTCTCTTGCTTACCTATTAACATTAGCTATAGAGAAGTAGCTAACTATAGCAAATTTAATAAACTTAATGCTTATATATACTTTAGAGAGGAATCTATAGCATCCGCTATTATAGATAACAACCTAAAGGATTCTATTATAGTAGGGTATTAGCATAATACAAAGTATAGCTAGATTATTAAGAGTATTACTATATATAGAGAGAGGTAATGCTAAGCTAATTAGAACTAACTACAAATTCCCCTATATAGCTAGGACCTTTAAGATAATAAACTTCTCTACTACTATAATTTAAAAGGATTGCACTAACTTTATATCCCTTAAAACTATATAAAAGCTCTCCTCTAGCTTACTTATAATAATACTTACCACTTTAGCGTAGGGAGAATAGCTAAGAAGCTCTCCACTATCTGCTTTCTATAGATAAGCAGCTAGATACGCACCTACATAGCACACTATAATATCTACAAAGAAAACGCAGTTCTCTAATCTTAAGCCCTAGGAGAAATAAGACCTCTTTAAATAAAGCTAGTGCCTTTTTATAGCATTTCATTAGATTTTATTACTAATATACTAGAAGTTAGCTCTATAAATACAATATAGGCAGTAGAAGGATTCACTACCTATAATTTACTTTACCTAGTAAACTATCTCTTTAGTAAGAAAATAATCCTTATCCCTAGCTATAAGGAGTATTTAGTAGAAATCTAAGCTAAACTCCTACTTAAGGGACTCTACCTTACTAACTAAGGGCTACTATAAGAAATCATTAGTAATTAGGACCCTAAGTTTATCTCTAACCTCTAAACTGCGCTTTTTTATAAGCTAGGAGTGAAATTCCTTATAGCTATAGTATATTACCTATAAACTAACAGTATAATAGAGCGCAAAAACCAGACTATAATTATTACAGTGCGGTATTATATTACAACTAATCTAAATATCCCCTAGCCTTTAATACTTCTAGCACTTTAACACTACCTTAACAATATAGCTATAGCTTTAATTAACTAATTACCTAATGAACTCATACTTAGTTATAAGCTACTTATAATAATAGACCTCCTTATAGATTTAAACGAATCTATTATAGATCCTAATAATGCTAACCTCTTAGTGCTTTAGAAGTTATACTAAAGGGAGGCTAAGCATACTATTATAGTAGTAGCCGCGCTTATAAAAATCTAATATAACTCTAGGCATAACCTAGTAGATATTAATATTAGGGATATAGTATACCTTAGGCTATACTTAGAATATAAGCTCCTAGGCAGGCCTAAGAAGAAATAGTCTCCCTAGCGCGCTAGACTATATAAGGTTTTAGAATAAATCTCTCCTCTCTTCTTCTACCTTAACTTTCTACTAACTTTAAAGGTCTATTTAGTAGTTTCTATAGCTTATATTTAGAAACTATAGTAAGGTAAAGACCCTTTTAAAAGAATTAAGCTAGCGCTGCTACTAATAGACTTAACTAGATTAGGAGAGGCAAACCACTAGAAAATTAAGAGGATCTAAGATCACTATATATAATTCTTTTAAAAGAAGGGCAAGAAGCCTTGCGTTAATTTCTTAATCTACTAGAAGGGATACTCTACTAAGGATAATTAGTGGATTTCTAAGGAAGAAATGCGCGTTAACGCCGCTAAGATAGTTAACAAGTACCTTGCAAGGAACACCATTAATTAGGATAAGGAATACTATAAAAAAGGCCTTATAGCGCCTCCTAATTAATAAATCCTAATAATGCCGGCTCTACATTTAATTTTACAAATATATACAGGGAATTCCCTACTAGTAGAAAATATTAATTATTTTCTAACTCCCTGCACACTATAAGAGCTTACCTTAAGCTTACTTTTATAAAGCCCTATTAGGGCATATAAAATCCTTCCTTTCCTACACTCTTTCTCTTTCTTTCTTTACCTTCTTTTCTTTACTTTTCTATCCCTCTTCTCTTTAAAAAATTTACACACTACTGCCTTTTTTCTAATAGCAGTTATTTACACTTAATTTATACTTTTCCTTAGCCTATATAGATACACTGCCTAAACCCTTAACCTCCCTAAGGTTTTCTATAGTATACTAAATCCACTAATTTAAGGCTCTTAGCACTAGTTTTACTAATTACTACACTAGTACCTAGTAAAAGTTAAGTTAGGAGAAGGCTTAGCGGGACGTATATAGCGAACTCCTACGTTTCTCCCTATACTTATATATTAAAGCCCTTATTAAACCCCCTCCTTACTACTAACTTCCTATAATTCTCCTTAAATAGTTAGCCTTAAACCTTAAGAATAGTATAAATTCCTATAATATTAACCTAGCTAACCTACTAGGCCTTATATTTAATTTCTATCTCTAGGAGACTAATATCCTAACTAGCTAGCTAAGGAGCACTTTAGCTACCTAGGGTAGCAAATCTTATAGTGAAGATAGCGATAATTTAGGCACACTCTATACTACACCTTAGCCTACTATAGCTAACCACACTGTAAATAAGAATATCCTTAATAAGGATAATACAGACCCTAACTAGAAGCTAGATAACACTAATAATATTAAGGAGAAGACCCTAGCAGGCCTATCCTTAGCAAACCTAACTAGTAAGCTAGCAACTACCACTAAGGAAGCTATAAAGCGTGTTGCTAATACCCTAATACACTAGCACCTCTGCTAATTTATAAGAGCTAATAGCAATGCATACATACTTTACAATGCGTTGGATAACATTAACTTTATTGCTGTAGTTAACGTAGGAAAGGACTATATAAAGTAGTAATATACTAATAAGTAGGGACCTAAAAAAAAGGATTAGACCCTTAAGAACGCCCTTTATATCTATAGCGTAGAATTTGCTAGGGCAGAAGCTAGAATTAGCTATAATGGATTCAGCGTTAAAAAAGATAATCCCCTCTATAAGCTATACTTAGAAGTAGTGGCCTACTATATTAATATTTTTAAGGGACTTAAGGTCTAAAGCTATAAGGCTACGGTAGCTACTGCAAAAGGTAATAAAGCTTAAGCTAAAGGTAAATTAGAACTCCCTATAATTTACGCTGCCTAAAACTCCCTCTAAATAGCAGTTTTTATTTAGGAAGATAGGGGTAACCACAAAAACCATTACTAAACTTCCTAGCTCCTAGCAAAGTCTATTATTATTACTAAACGCATTAGCAATGCTTTTAGCCACTTAAATAAGACCCTTAGCGGCCTTCTTACAACAGTTAGCAAGTCTTATCTCGCAGAGATCCTTAAACCAAGCGCCTAAGTGGCTATTACTATATCTAAGCAGTCATTAGGCGTACCTAATAAGGTCCTTACATGCATTATAGCATTGGAGATAGCTATAAAAGCCCTCTAGTCTACTATAATAAACTACAGTAAGATATTTAAAAAATACTGTAATAGCATTAAAGGCCTTATAGACATCTATAATATCATAAAAACCAATACCCTAGGAACAGTTAACACTAGAATTAAGAAGGCTACTAAGTCTATAACTATAGCAAAGACTATTAAGGACACAGAATCCTACCTTACTATATTAGAAAAATATAAGTCTACTATAATAGCTTTAATTTCCACTATTAAATCCTCTATTAAATTACTCTAGTCTAAAGTAAAGGCTATTAAGGCTAAGGTGCAAACCCTTAAAACTATAGGCACCCCTAGGACTTCTACCATAACAAGATCCACTAAGCGCACTAGGGACAAGACCCCAACTCCCTAGTTAAGGTATTCTATACATATAAAACGCTAGCTAGCCGCTGCAGGCAGCTTAAAGGCTATACCGCAAAAAGGGGAATCTATTAATCCCTTTAGTGGGATATTCTAGTGCTTCTATTGTTTCTTACACTATTACTTTAGCAGTTCTCTATTATAGGAATTCTAGTAGTTATATAAGTATAAGTGGTTTTTAATTTTCTATATTACTTACTTACTTTAAGAGAATAGAGTTAGCAGGAAATATAATAGTTTAGTAAGATTACTTAATATTTATAATATCTACTACTAGGAATATAAAATCCCTATAGGATTTTACCTATATTTAAATAATAACAGTAGTAAATAAGGTATATAAGTGTTCTTAACTTTAAAGCTATAAAAACTATATCTTTATTTGTATAAGAAACCTTACCTACGCTAGCGCCTGCCTTAAGCTATAGAATATAGTAATATCTAAGGGTCTTTATTTGCTTAGCTAGGGCTATAGCCTAGCCACCTAAGCACACTACTAAGCATAAAAAAACTCACCTTACTATAACCCTTTTATAACCTCCTCTTAATTAATAATGTCATTGCCTTTATATTATAGGTTACTCCCTTTATTTTCTTTATTGCTATTATTAGCGTTTCCCTATACCTTACTACACTCTCTACTATCCTTTCTATAGCTGCTTTTCTACACAAAACCATTATCTTCCCTACGCAGCTATATAGGGTTTCCTTAGTCTTAACACTAAAACTATAATATCTAGCTATATAATGCTAACGCTGCCTTAAGAGACCCTCTCTACTAGGGAGGAAATTAACTAAGACTATAAAGAAACACTTAACCTCTTCGCTAAGCTAGGCAATATACGTTTTAAGGCTTGCTATAGTGCTAACACTATAGGCAGCATAAGATAAACAAAAAAACCCTCTATTTTTAAATTATACTGCGTTATAACCACTAGAGACCTTATTAAAGGTGGTTTCTGCAGGACCTTCCTACTTTATAAGGTCTATAGATTGCACTGCCTCCTAATAAACAGCAGCCTACTAGAGCTAAATATAGCTTTTATTTGCTATATTATAGAACTTAGTATAGATACTTTTATTTAGCTCCCTCTAACTATTACTATCTATATTAATAAAACTTTTACTAGGTAAGACCTTTAGACCTATGCTAGAAGCAGCATTAAGGATATAATAAACCTTTAAAATAGAATTATTCTCCTTAGAATCCTATAAGCCTAGTAGCTTATTAATTTCTTTATCTATTTCACTAAGACTTATAACTATCCTAACGCTAAATGCGTTCCCCTTACCTATTATAAACTAGTAGGAGACTATACTAGCATTTTTATTTAGCATTACTTATATCTTACTAGTATACATTATAAGGTTCTCTACATTAGCACTATAAAAGTCTAAACACTTACTACCTGCATCTAAATGCTAGCTAATAGAACAACCTATAACTTTTATACTAATAATATCTAAAAGGATTAATATAGTATAAGTGCCCCTAAAACTAAGCAGAAGCTTAACTTTAGTATAGCGTGTCTTTATAATAATATAGAGTTCGCCTAATATTAGGAAGAAGCTAAGGCTATAGTAATAACCCTTAATATATATACCCTTAATACTATAGCTAACTATAGAGGGTAGGAAATCTTTAAAAGGGTCCTAGCTAACCCTATAGTTTAACATTCCCTTGCTAAAGATATCTGCTTTATAATAGCACACTAAAGCTACACTATAAACCTTAATAACTCTAGAGCGGCTAGTAGCAATAAGTTCTCTAGCAATAGCAATATATCTTTAGGCAATAAAAGTAAGTAGCAATAGCGTAGAATATAGTAGTATACTAAAGGTAAACCTTAGAGGATTTAACAGTTCTATAGGGGATATAAATATCTATACTAACTTACTTATATATATTCCTTTTCCTTATTTACATAACTTCTATAGGTTAATCTATAACCTAGCTATATACAGACTCCTATAGCTTATTTCTTTTTCTTTCTAGTTTCTTAACTTTATATATAGATTACTATAGACTTACTTTCTTTCCTTTCTTTTCTTTTCTTTCTTAATTTAGGTAGCTTAGAATA
>SRPW01000152.1:0-36189 GCA_018360225.1 Claviceps pusilla | reverse complement strand
TAGGGATATAAGGTAGGATTCTTATTTTTATTAATTATTTAATTAGATAATTAACTATAGTTTTTAGGTAGATTTTTATATAACTTATAAGCAATTTCTTTTTTTCTATAAAAGAGAGAATTCTAAGTGTTAGAATTGCTGCATTCTATAACAATATGGCATAGCTAGGAAGAGCTAGATTTGCGGCTATATTAGCTATAGAATCTAACTTTTCTAATTAGTTTACGCGTGTAGAGTTTTTTACTATAGAATCTAATAGGATTTTCGTGGCCTTAACGCTAGCTATAAAATGCTCCCTTTAAATAGCACTAATTGTAATAAAGATTAGACCCTTTTGCAAATCCCTTCCTAGACCCCACGTTATGTCACTGAGTCTCAGATCCACCTAGTATTCCTTAGAGAATCACTAGTTTCCTAAGGAATACCAACAATTAGTGTTTTTTTAATAAAATAAATCCTTAAAATTAATTAGTTTATTTAATAAAGAGGAAAGGTTTTTATTTTTCTTTAGAGCTATTAAGTTTATTATAAATATAAAAATAATATTAATCTCCTATAAACTAATAGATATAATAATGCTTATTTTATTTAACTAAAGTATATAGTAGGCTAACCTATTATATACTAATGCTATAATAATAATTATTAGTAAGTCTATCCCTTAAGTATTTAAGGTATAAATCTCTAAATTACTATATATATAAATAATAAAGAGGCGTTTAGTAGTATAGAATATAATATTATTTTAGGCTATTTATAATACCTTTAGAATATAGTTTTATAAAAGGCTTAGGATTATATAGGCTACTATAAAGAATAACTATTTATTTAGGTTAGTGCTAAATTAAATAAAATATATAATCCTTAGGTATTAAGAAGCGTTAGTATAGCTATATTATATAACTATTATATTAATAGTAAGGGTATATAGTTAAGTTAAAGTAATATATTAAAGGCTTAACCTTTAAACTATACTTTAACTTATAGTAGTATAGCTATTATAACTATTATTTATTTAAGTATTAATAAACTTAGAATTATTATATAGAAGGGAAAGAAAGAATAATACTTTCTTTATATAATATTCTATCTTTTCATAAATATTTAAGCTATTACTATTATAGGTATAATATAAGCTAATATTACTAACTTATATTCTATTACTAAAATTTATATAATAAGGCTCTCTTTTTCTAACCTAAAGTTATTATTATTACTTAATACCTTTTTATTAAAGGCATTTAAGGCTTAAATATTTAGTTCCCTTATTAAGTAATAAGTAGGAAGCTATATATAACTATAAATAAGGTAACTATTACTACTATAATATAAATATTAGTAAGTAGCTTTATAATACTTAATAATATTCTATAATACTTAGGTTATTTAAATTATACCCTTAGTGTCCCTAAACTTAGTACTTAGCTTACTTTTATTAAAGGGTTTATAACTTTATTTTAATCTTAAAAAGCTAGTAAAATTAATACCTATTATAGCTATATTATTATTTTAGTTATACTTAGTGTAAAGATAGTAATAAGCTTTAATATATTTTTTAATTTAGTATAAGTTAATATTTAAGGTAATACTATAGTATTATATAACTATAGTATAATAGTTAGAATAGAGAATATTATAGCTAATATAGTAATCCCTTATTTACTTATTAAGTTTTACTTAAAGCCTTATAAGTTTTACTATATTTACTTATATACTTCTCTTTATAAGGTATAACTTTTATTTAAAATAAATAAAAAAAATCTATAAACTATTTATTTAGGTATTATTTAAGTTAGTTTAATTTTATAATTATATATTTCTTTTAGTAAGGGTTTATAAATATAGTATTAAAGTACTTAAAGAAATAGCTTAGTATATACTAATAATTACTACTAAGCTTAAAAAATAAAGCTATTTATATTTAAATCTTAGGTAATAGGTTTTAGTAAATAAAGAACTACTTATTATAGTTAGTATTAATAAAGTTTAAGTTAGCCTCTAGCTTATATACTATAAGGCTTTACTAAGCTTAAAATAAAGCCTTATTTTTATTATAAAAGTTTCTTATTAGAAGTAGCTTATACTTAGGTTATTCTTAATTAGTATATATTAAAGTATTTATATAGAATGCTTAGTTTACTAAGGCTATATAGTAGTATAATTCCTTAAGCTAAGCTACTATTAAAGTAATAGTTTTATAAAGGTAATATAAGTCCTATATATTACTTAATTAGGCTACCTATTTATAATACTAAAGACTTATTATATTATCTATATAAAAATAAATATTATAAGTAATATTATAATAAATAATAATTATTATAAATTAGCTTAAATAGTGACTATAATTTAGTATTAATAAAGTTATTATTATCTATAAGGAGAAAGGGAAAACTATTATCTCCCTCTACTATATGCCTATTCTATATATAATATATATCTATAGGGTTTGCCCTATAGGTATAGTAGGTCGCCTTACATGCTCCTCTCCTACTCCGCTAAGGATCCGAGCCTCTAGCTCGAATCCATCACATAAACTATTTAATAAAACCCTTATAGAAGCTTAGTAATATTAAATATCTTAACCCTAAGATAGATTTAAATCATATTAATAGTAAAGCTATTAAATATAAAGATAAATCTACTATTTTTATAAATATAGACCTTTAAATCTAGGTAGTTAGGGACTACTATAGTTATACTAATTCTAACTATTAGAAATAGATTAAATACTAAGTCTAGTATCTTTTTTATAGCACTACCTATATATAGTACTATTAGTATCTTAATAATATAGAAAAGGCTATAATTTTTTATAATTTTAAGTTAGTATTTACTATAGTTAAGAAGGAATTTAGCATTAAAATATAGAATACTATAGTATAGCTTAATTAAGCTAAGTTCACTAGGGATAATATATTATTTAAGATATTACTATATAAGTTTATAGCTAAGATCTTCTTCTATACTAAAGCTAATAAGGAATCTATTAATTTTAAGCTCTTTATATACCTTTACTATAAGCTTTATATAGAACTTTACTAAATTTATCCCTAATTAGTAGAATTAAACTACTATAATATATATATTAATTTAATAAAAGGTAAGAGATAAAACCTAAGAGACTTTATTTTAAGTAATAAAACCTATTATAAAGCTAAGAAAAATAAGATCTAGTTATTTACTTACCTCCTTATAAAGAACTTAAACTTTATAGCTAAAGTGTCATAGCCACCCACGATTATAGCCGCCCGCGCGGCGAACGAGTGGATGGCCTTAAAGGGTTAAGGTAGGTATAAAGGAATAAGGTACGTAACAGCCTTACTATAACTTAGTAGTGCGCTAAGGGGGCATATAAAAGGAGAAGAAAGAATATTTATATAATAGAGTAAAGATTTATACCTTTAAGCACTACTCCCTACTTAGTAGCTATATTACTATATATACTTTATATCTTAGTCCTTACTTTACTAAGCTATTTTTTATAATTAGCTTTAATAACTAAATCTTTCTTTCATTTAAGAATAATAAACTATTAACTAAACTAAAATATTTACTAAAAAAATTACCTACTTAGCTAGCTATAACCTTACTATAGCTTTATAAGAAGTAAATAACTTACTAAATATAATTAAAAAAAGGGATACTTTATAACTATAAACTCTAAACTTACCTATATAAATAAATAAGAAACTAATAAAGAAATTACCTTTAATAAGAAAATTAAGGAGGTAGTATAGTTACTATAAGCTATTTATATAACTTATAAGCATAAGACCCTTAAAGCACTTTAAAAATCCTTTAAAGAAATTAACCTTATAAAGAACTATATAAGTAGTAAGCTAAGTATTATTAATACCCCTAATATTAGCTATATTATAACCCTTAAGCTATAAGCTTACTTTATACTTATAGCGCCCTTTATATATATAGGACTTATAAAAGCTTAACTTAAAACACTTATATATAAGGGTAATACCTATAAAAGTCTTTAAAACTTCTTATTAAACTTATATATAGTATTTACTATAAACCTTTATATATTCTTTAGGGATATAGCTAAGGTAGTATATACTAATAGCTACCTTACTAATAATATAAGGTATTAATAAATATAATATACTACTACTAATAGCTTTATAGACTTTAAAGAATATACTTAAACTAGATTTATAAAGTAGCTTAAAATAAAAATTATTAATAAAAATATATACTACTAAAAAGCTACTAAAGCACTAATAAACCTTTAATAAAATAATAAAATATTATTTTAAACCTTCTTTTAAAAGTAAAGTAAAGTTAAAGCTAAGCTCTCTAAGCCTATTTTAAAATATCTTTAGATTTATATATTCCTTAATAGCCTTAATCTTACTATTAGGAAGTAAATACTAAGCTAGAAGTTTCTATAGAGCTAGAATTACCTTTAAAGGTAAGGCTAGAAAGTAGAAGTTATTAATAAAGAAACACTAAATAATTAAAAGCGCTTAAGCTTATTAAGGTATAAATAATAAAGGTTATACTCTTTTATAGTAAGCTAGAAGTATTATAACTATAAACCCCTAAATAATAGAGACTTTAATAATATTTAATATTATAAATACTAAAAAAATAGGTATATCTCTCCTAAATACCTAAAACTAAATTATACTATTTATAAAAGTAATAAATATTTTATAAGCTAGCACTAACTATACTATAAAAACCTAGTGCCTTAAAACTTAAATATAAACTTAATTCTAATTAATACTAATAAGCTATAAAGCTATATACCCTTTATAATATATACTCTCTATAAAGTAAATACTTTAGTTATTTATATAGCAAAAGAATATAGAAAGATAAATAATAAAATAAGGATAAAAGTATTAGTATAGTAGAATTACTACTAAATAGCTATAAGGGCATTATTTAACTTAAGAGTAAAGGGATTAATAATATACCTAAGAATATTAAATAAAGGGGACTAGGTAAATATAAAAGTAAACACTATACTACTAGCTAATGCCTTAGGTAAGGCACTTAATTATAAAGGTATATTAAATAAGTTAGTTAGTATTACTAATAGTATAGGTTATAGTAAGATATATTAAGTTTACTACTATATTATTAATATATAAAAGGATATACTCTTAAGTATAAATTAAATAAAAAACTATAAGCTATAAATCCTATTTTAAAATAATAAAACTTAAAGGTATTTAATAATATAAAAGTGCCTTATATTTACTAGGTATATAAAGTAAATTTATTATAAAAAAAGAATATAATTATATTATTAGTACTAGCCTTAGTATAGATTAAGGAAATATAAAAAAAGGAGAAGGGTAGAGTTAAATTATAAGTAGGAAAAGATAATATAGTAAAACTATAGAAAAATAACTAAAATAAATATTATAAGCTACTAAGTAGTAACCTAGCTAAGAAAGCGCTATTAAAAGTATATAAGGACTTTATAAATATATTTTTAAAAAAACTTATTAACTAACTTTTAGCCCTAAAAGGATAAATATATATAATTAAATTAATTAATAGTAAGACACCTCTTTAGGGACCTATTCATAACCTTATAAAGAAGGAGATATAAGTTCTTTATAAGTACTTAGTAAATATATAGTAAAAGGGATAGATTTAATAGTTAATAAATCCCTTAAGCGCTTTAATTTTATTTATACTAAAGAAAGGAGGTTAGCTAAGGCTATATATTAACTATTATAGCCTTAATAAGGTTATAAGGAAGGATAAGGCCCTATTATTACTAATCTTAAAGATCCTTAACTAATTAAAAGGGGTAAAGGTAGTAATAAAGATTAACTTAAAAGATATATACTATTAGCTATATATTTATAAAGGTAATAAATAAAAAATAACATTTTACTACTAATATAGGCACTTTAAATATCTTATAATACCTTTTAGCCTTATAAATACGCTAATTACCTTTTAAAAATATATTAATAATATACTTAGAGGGCTTATTAATACTATTTACATTATCTACCTTAATAATATCCTAATTTATAGTAGTAACCTAATAGTGTATAAAGGATATATTAAATAAGTTCTATAAAAACTCTAGAAAGCTAAGCTTTATACTAACCTTAATAAATATAAGTTTATTATAATATATATTAGCTTCTTTAGCTTTATAATAACACTAAATAGAATTAAGATAGAGCCTAAATATATTAAAGCAGTAATACAATAGCTACTACCTTATAGTATATTAAATATCTAGTGCTTCCTAAGGTTTATAGAATTCTATAAATACTTTATTTAAGGATATAGTAAAATTACTATTCTACTAATAAATCTATTAAAAGGTAATAATAAAGGCCCTTTATAGCTAGGTAATAGTAAGCTAGTAGTGTTTAATTAACTTAAGTAAAAATTCCTTAAAGCCTCTATCCTTATTTACTTTAATTTAAAAGCACTACTTAAAATAAAGATAGATACATTAGCCTTTACTATTAAAGCTATTATAGCTTAGCTATAGCTAGGTAGCTAGCACCTAATAGCTTATATATTATAAAAACTAGCTAAGCTAAAACTAAAATATATAACACTAAATAGTAAGCTCCTTACTATTTAGGAGGCTTTTTACACCTAAAGGCACTATTTAGTATATTTAAGGCACTCTATTTAAGTTATTACTAACTACCTAAATTATAAGTATCTTACTATAAAGCTAAAGCTATTTAGCTACTAGATTAATATATTAAATAAGCTATACCTATTTAACTTTATTATAAAATACTACCCTAGCAAGCTAAACCTAGCAAATAGCTTATTTTATAAACTAAACTACTTCTTAAAAGAAGCAGTAACTAAGGCATATATATTATACCTACTACTATTTCTTACTAAGTTTACTATAGGTAAGTAGTGTAGTTATAATATATAGTTAGTAGCTAATACCCTAGATATTTAGAATAAAATAGCTAAGCTAATAAGCTAGCTAGCACTACTATTTACCTAAGCTAAGCTATAACCTAGCTATACGCTAGTAATAGTAGAGATAAATATAATATATTTAGCCTGAGTTAACTTATTTTAAATTAAAGGCTAGGCTAAGTAAGAAAGACTAAGAAAAGTAAGGTAAGTTAAAGTAAGTAATATAAATATAGTAAGTAAGGGGATAGGTAGCTAAAATAAAGAAGTTTTAAAAAATAAAATTAAAAGCCTTTTTAGCTTTAAAAGATATTTAGGTTAGCCTTACCTATTAAATAATAGACTTTTACCTAAAAAACTTATATATAGTATAAATATAGTAAGTAAGGGGATAGGTAGCTAAAATAAAGGAGTTTTAAAGAATAAAATTTAAATCTCCCTTTAACTTTATAAAGCACTTAAGTTAGCTCTACCTATTAAGTAGTAGACTTCTACCTAAGGAGAGAACCTATTAAAAGCTTATAGTAAGGTTAGTAGCTATTAAGAGAACCTCTACTAAGTTAATCTTTAAGTAAGCTAACTATAAGAAATTAGTTACTTTAATATTTAAGTCTTTAAAGTATATATAGTTAAGGGATGCTTTAGTGTAATAGTAGCTAAAGCTACTAAGTAATAATAAAATAGTAGTATTTTTAAAGAGTATTGCTTAGATAGTTAATAGAAATAAACTATTATTATATAAAACCTAGGCTTATATTCTAGCTAGTATAAGAAATAAAGTCTTATAGCTAACTTATAATAACCTAGTAGTAGAATATTAGGGTATAAGTAAAATAATTAAATAAGTTACTAGCTAATATTTTTAGCTAGGCTTAAGATAAGATATTAAAACCTATATTAATAATTATATAAGCTACTAGCTTAATAAGCTATAGTTATACTAACCTTATAGTAAGCTAGTAGCGCTACTAGTGCTAGAAAGATTATTTTAAGAAATCTCTATAGACTTTATTACTAGCTTACCCTTTATTAAATATATAAATAGTAAAATATATAATATAATCCTAGTAGTAGTAAATAGATTCTCTAAGTATATACTTTATATTACTATAACTATAAAGGTAACTAGTAGTAACTTAGTAACTATCTTTATTAAGAATGTTTTTTAAAATTATAAGGCCTTAAAGGGTATTATAAGTAATAAAGGCACTATTTTTACTAGTAAATTTTAAAGAACCTTTTACTACCTCCTAGTAACTAAGTAGCTACTAAGTATTACTTTTTACCTTTAAATAAATAGCTAAACTAAAAGAATAAACTAAATCTTAGAATATTACTTAAAAGCCTTTAAATATATAAAGTAAACTAACTAGCTAGACTACCTAGCCCTTATATAATTTATATATAACACTAGCTATTATATAGCTTATAGCTATATACTAGTGGAGTTACTATAAGGATATAAACTATAAAAATTAAACTAAGTAACTAAACCTTTAAATATTATTAATTAGTATATAAAGGTTAGGGTAAAGAAATTATAAAGTAAGTATACTAAAATAAAGTAGCTATTAAGCAATACCTAAGCTTAGTATACTAAATACTATAATACTAAGTAAAAGCTAATAGAGTTTAATATTAGTAATTATATTCTACTAT
Source organism: Claviceps pusilla (assembly GCA_018360225.1). Lineage (NCBI taxonomy): Eukaryota > Fungi > Ascomycota > Sordariomycetes > Hypocreales > Clavicipitaceae > Claviceps > Claviceps pusilla. Next base: position 27,642 of record SRPW01000152.1, on the reverse strand, counting down.
TTATAAAAAATATTAATCTATAATAGCTAAGCTAAAAACTTATAGTAAGGTATTTAAAACCCTACTAAATTCTTAAAAGAATTAGTTATTATAGCTTTACCTATAAACTAAGACTACCTCTAACTCTATAACTATATAATATATTTAATATTATAAGCCTTAAACTATTTAAAGGTAACCTATACTATAAAGAAGTAGCATTAGTACAGTTACTACTTAGAGAGAATATAGAAGTATATAAAGTAGAATGAATTATAACCTATAAATATAAGGATAAGCAAAGGAAATATCTAGTAAAGTAAAAAGGCTATAATAAAACTAAAAACTTATAGGTGCTATAATAAGACTTTACCTCTAAAGATATAATAAAGGAATATAAGTAAGTAGCACGCAGCTAGGTAGCTAGTTAGTTATAGGTGTAATAGATTAATAATAAAATATATATTGTTTCTTAGCAAAAAAAAGCAAGCCTATTTAGCTAAGTAAAGCTAACATAAGAAAAAAAAAGAAACAATAAAAGGAGAGAGCATAAAATAAGCTATTTCTATATAGTAACTGCGCCACTATAGCTTATTATTATTCTCCTCCCTAGCTAAATTTCCTATTAAGTTAAAAAGAGCCTTTAGAAATATATATAGCCTAATAGGGCGTAGTAAAGTAAAAGAGAGGGTCTCCCTCTAAGCTAAGTATAAGGGAGGCTAACTAGTAAGCTAGTAGGAGGTTAGTAGTAATAATTAAGTAAGAAGAAATAGAAGGGAAAGTAACTTACTATAAAAAGGTTCTTATAAATAAACTATAAATAGTTAGCCTAGTTAATGAAAATAAGTAGCTAATTTATAAATATAAGCTGCTATATTACTACATCCTAATAGCGCTATTGCTTTAAAGTAAGCTTAGATAATAGCTATGCCCTTTTAGCACACTCTTACTTATCTATATTTTTTAACTTATTAAGAGCTATATTTAGCGTAGAGATAGCAATAAATAAACCCTAGCAGTAAATTAGTAAAGAGTTAATAGGGAGCTAGTATAAGTATACTAAAATCTAGAAATACTCTAAATTATTAGTCTTCTCCTTTATAAAGTAGAAGATATTTTAATATAAATATACTTAATATACGTTTTACTAAGAAGATATAGTAAGTTAGTAGTAATAACTAAGTAAGGTTATTAAGAAATTCTTTAACTTATATAATAATAGCTTTTATTATTATATTTATAGGAAGCACACTTAGTACTAGCCCTTATATAAAAAAAAAAGAAAAAGAGAAAACCTATTAATAAAGGTAGTAGCTACTATATAGTAAGCTACCTACTATTAAAGGGACTATACACTATAGAGACTAAAGTCCTTACTATAATATATTAAGGCTATAGATTATATGCTTTTTTATTACTAGTAGAAGGTTTAGGTTATAACTTTTAGGTCTAAACCTAATAACTATACTATAAGTAGGGAAGCTCCTCCTTACTAGTAGTAAGAGCGTAAATATTAGCATTAAATTAAGTAACTAATAAGTATAAAAGAAAACTTACACTATAATAGTTATAATATTAGGGGTAGGGTTAAGCTTTATAGCAATATAGCAGCAGCGTTTTATTAAAGGAGTTTAATTTTTAGGGGCTATAGGAAACTAGCTAGAAATTAGCAGCTAGAAAGTAGGGAAATAACTAAAAAAACTTATAGGAAGTCTATTAAAAAAAAAGAGAAAAAAAAGAGAAGCTATTTATAAGAGTAGAGATAGTTAGTAAACTAATAAAAAATAACTAGAATAAATAAAGTTAGTAAAACTTTTAAGTAGTAAAAAAAGAGAAAAAGAGTAGTAACTTTACTAAAAGCTAGCTATAAGGGAAAACTTATAATTTAAGTATAGTTATTAGGAAGGAAAAGGTATAAAAAAAAGGGGGGAAAAGGAGGCTTTTATAGTTATTTAAAAACTAAAGGAATAAGGCTATTATATATAAGAGCACTCTTAGCTAGGTAGCTAAGGCACTTAAATTAATAAATTATAGCGTAGTAGCAGCAGCCTAGCTACTTATTAATAGCTATTAGTAACTATAATAGTAAAGTAAGCCCCTAACTTAATAGCATAGCTCTAAATAAAAGAGAAAATTAGTTATAATAAACTATCCTCTCCTATAACCTAATAAATTAAAAGTATTATAATAATTATATAAGAGATTAGTAGTATTACTATAGCTTCTTTTTATAATTAAATAACTTACTTTTATCCTTAAATTAATAAAAATAAAAAGAAACCCTACTACCTTAGATAAATAAAATACATTATAGCTAGCATATAAAGGACTAGAGGCATTACTATAGCTTTACTTCCCTACTTTTATTTACTTTTAAATAGCTTATCCTTACTATATTAATACTTAAATAAAGTAATATAGTAGCCTCTTAATAAATAAAGAGTATTATAATAAAATAAAAGCAGTATAGAGTGCTCTTTAAGTGGATTAAGTATATTAGAAAGGACTATATATAAAGCTAGCTATACTATTATAGCTCTCTTTTATATTCTTTTTTACCCTTAAGTAGCTTACTTACACTATTAAATTAATAAAGTAAAGTAATACTAACTAACTTAGTTAATTAAAAAGTAGGTAAGCGTAATAAAGGGAATAAGAAAGAATAAATAAAATTGCTTAGTAAATATATTATTAAGTTACTATAACCCCTAAGTAAAGGAAAAGTAAGAATAAAAAAAAGGTAAAGCTAAGGATAATATTATAATATAATAACTTATTAGAAATAATGGAGGTGGGTGCTATAGAGCACAGCTTACTAAGGTAGTGGGCTTAGTGAGCGTGCACGTACAGATCCACTGCTCTGTAGAGCAGAGCACTGTAGCAAGCTATAGTCCACTATATCTCACGAAATATAGAAGCTTTTGCGTTGCTTTTAGCACTATTTAATTCACTAAAGAATTTGCAATAATAATATCCAATAAATTATATTTAATATCTGACTTTATAGGTGTGTGTGGCTAGTAAGAGTGATTCTAACGGTCTATATAGTTAGCAGCTATTAGGGGGTTTTTTACTTCCTTCCCTTATATACCTACTAATCTTATTAGTAGATCCTAGTCGCTAGCTAGGCTTTATAAGCTACTTTTTATTTTCTATAAAATTTATTTATATAGGAAAATAAAAAAATAAACTTATAGCTATATAAATTAGCTACTAATATACTTATAATTAGTTAACTTAGTAAAAATTAATTATTATTATTATTATTATTACACTAGTCAGGCTTGTGAGCCTAATACTAGTACTACCGCTACTTAAACTATATAGGAAAAACCCTAGCATAGGGAGGAAAACCTATATATAACCTTTTTCTATGTTCTATAGCAGAGCTATAGTAGCTCCGCGCTAGTTCTAATTGTGAGAAGTGGTGCGCTGCTAGCTAAACTTAACTAGCGTTATAGGAGAGTGTATAGTATAAAATAGGGAACTTAAGCGCTTAGCCTATTACATAGCTTCCCTCTACCTTTATACCTATACTATACTAAGTGCTATATTATATTATATCCTTAATATCCTTAGCCTATTAATTTTATAAGCTTTTTATAAGCTAAAACTAAGGGATATGCCCTATTAAAATAAGCTACTTAGTAAGAGTAGTTATTAGCTTATTATTTTTAAGAGCTTCCCTAACTTTACATTAGTTTTATACTAAGTATATACTTATATTAATAGGGCAGAGATAATTAAAATTTTTATAAGAAAGTAAAATATAGTAATAGTCTTTATTATTAGCTTAGTAGCTATATATTAGCGATTTTACCTTAGGAATGCATTAGCTAAAAAAAAAGGCATTAAGTCTAATTTATTTTATATATATTTATATAAGCACTATAGATTTATACTTAGTAAGGCCTAAGTAGAGGTAGATAACTTTAGTAGTAGAGGTAAAGTTAGGGTTAAGCTTTACTACTATATAGCTAATATAAGTCTAGCATACCTATATAGTAGTTCTTTTCTAATACTAATAGTCTTTTTATTCTAAGGTAAGTGCTTTAGTTAGGGATAGTTCTAATAGGTAGTTATAGGGTTAGTTTAAGAATAATATATAGTCTAGGCGGATATCCTACTATAGTAGGCGTCTATATCCCTAGCGTACTAGTTTATATTAGAGTTAAGCTACTATTACAGTGTATATACTATATATTTACTTAGCTATTCTATTAGCCTTTATTTATTAATAAAAGTATAGTAAATAGTAATTAAGGTAAAGGTTAATTAAAGCTACTACTACTTTAGTTTTAACTAAGGTATATAGTATAGCCTTAAAGGCACTAGTTACTATTCTTAGGTATTTAGTTTATTTAGAAATAAATACCTTAGCTATACTCTATGCTTTACTACTAATATTAATAGAGGTATAGTGTAATCCTATGCTATATATAATAATACTCTAAATAACCTATATATATAGAAGCCTTATATTATATAGTAAGCATCCCTAAGTTAAAGCTACTAGTAATATAAGAGTAAGCTATTACTATAGTAGTTTTATCTTAACCTAGTTCTAATATGCCTTTTAATAGAGTTTATAATAAACCTATACCCTAAGAAAGCAGGTAAATTAGACTAGTTATACTATATTAGTGCTAAGCTAGACTAGTATTATAATAATAGTGTATTATTTAGTAAAGTATATAAGTTTACTCTTTCCTAGGTTAAACTTAAGGCCTAATTCCTTAAACTATTCTTAGTAAATTAACTATACAGTCTTAAGGCAGTCCTACATCTCCTCTGCTATTTATTTATATACTAATATATTTATATTATTAGAAAATCCTATAATAAGCATAGATTATACTACTTAAAGCTTTATATATAATAGGGCAATATAAAGTAGGAATAAAATAGGAGAGATAGGCAACCCTTATAGTACCCCTATAGTTATAGGTAGGGGGCTTATAGATTTATTATTAAAAAAAAGGCTAGCTATATATTTAGCAGTAAAGGAGTAGGTTTATACTATAATTTATATAGGGATGCTAGTAGTAATAAGGGTATAAGATAACTACTTATAATAAATAGTGTTAAAGGCTGCTAATATATCTAACTAAAGTAGTAATATAATGCCGCTATAGTGCTATGCTACCTATACTAATTCCATTAAGACACTTAGCGTAACTTCTATTAATCTATCTGCCCTATTGCCTATTTATAGGTTAGGTAATACCCTACTTAATTTAGCTATAAAGGTAAGCTAGCTTACTACTACTACTTTTAATACCTTTTTAATAATACTAAGAAGTAAAATAGGGCGCTAGGCTCCTGCTCTTTATTATTTTACTAAGGTTTTACCTAGTTTATATAGGATAACTACTTTTGCCTTTTAGAATAGCGCTAAGTAGTAGCTAATATAATAGTATACATTAAGTAAGTATATAAGGGTTCTAGCTAAAGGCTTACTATATACTTTAAGGTAGCTAGCTAGAAGTTTATTAAGTTTAGGCGCCTTTTAACTTACTAAGCTTTTAATAATACTATAGATTTTATTAGTATTAAAGTAGTTCTCTATTAGGAACGTTATAGTATTAAGGTAGTTATTAAGGTTATTTAGTATATTATTTAGCTAGGCTTAGGAGGAAGGGAAGAAATAATTAGCTAGTGTAGCTACTTTTTTTTAGTATAATTTAGTAATAGTAGTGTCTAGTCCTTTACTTTAAATAAGGGTTAGGATTTACTATTATTCTAGTAGTAGTTTACTATAAAGCTATACCTAGCGCTTAAGTTTCTATAGGCTTCCTTAGCATATAGTTACTGCCTTAATAGTAAAGCGCTAGGCACTACGCTATTTATTATTAATAACTTAGTTCTATATCTAGGCCGCGTTAGTGGTAAGTTACTAGTTCTTCTTAGTGTAAAAAATTTACTACTACCTTAGCGCTTTCTTTATATTTTAGGTAGCTTCTTTAGTATAATAGTTTTACTATAAATTTAGCCTAAGGCTACCTTAGGGTTCCCTTAGAACTACTAAATCTATAATAGCTTAAAGCTTAGCTATTATCTATTCTATATAATTATTAACTTTTACTAGTATATAAAGTAGAGGTTTAGTAAGTTTATAGTAAAACTATATTGCTACCTTAGCTATTATAAGATTATCTTCTATATATAGCTACTTAAAACAAAGTAAATAGTTACTGCCTAGCCTTAGACTAGCGCTAATATAGATTAACTATAGTATATAGTTAGATCTAATAAGGTCTAGTCCTCCTAGGAATTTAACTTCTATATTATTAGTAACCTATATATAGTTAATAGTGCTATCTCTTTTACCCTATATTCTTTAGGTTACTTTACCTTATAGTATTATAAGTCTAAGCTACTACTATATTACTATTATAAGAAGTATATTACTCCCTATTAAGGTTTATTTATAGTAGTCTTAAAGTAGGTAGTATTAGTTAAAGTCTTTAATAAAAATATTATAGTTTAAAGGCAGGGCTACTATAAAGTTAAAGAGAGGTAATATTTAATTAAGTTTATAGGTAAGAGAGTATATTAAATAAATATAGTATTCTACTAGTGTTATTAAGCACTAATTCTTACCTATATATATTAACTATACCTTAGCCCTATACTAGTAGTTTATATAAATTATAGTTTAGCTACCTTAAGCAATAAGTTAAAAGCAGCTAAGGCTAAGGTTAAGTAGTCTACTATCTATAATTCCTAGCTCCTATATTGCTATTACATTAGCTCTAGGTTAGGTTTCTAGCGCTAAATATATAAGGTAGGTTTTCTTCTATATATTCTAGTATATAACCTCTATTATATACCCTATATAGTGTGTTATATTAGGCTTAGCTTATTTAGTACTATAGTAGCTATAGGTTATTAACTTAGAAAGGCCTTTATAATAGCTTATAAGCGCTATATTAACTCTAGTTTAATATTAGGAAGGTAGGTATATAGCTTACTAACTTACTTTTATAGCAAAGCCTCCTATAATAGTAGGTTGCTTATATCTCTCCTCTAGCTATAGCTAAATACCTTTATCTAACTATCTTTCTTTAGTATAGGAGGTTTAGTAAAGGCTAAGGGCTATATTAGGTATATAGCATATATATAGTTCTATTATTTATTAGTAACATTATATATATAAGACTATATAGGGTAAGGTTCTAAGTAGTTAACATAGCATTTCTATATAGCTTTTAATAGCGCTAGGTATAATTATTTACCCTCCTTATACTAACTAAATATACAGTAGCTATACCTTAGGGGTAATATATAATATATAGCTATATAGCTAAATTTAAAGCACCTAAAGCATTATTAAAAATAAATAGTATTATTATAGAGCTTAGCTTTAAATATCTTAGCTTTATAAATAATTCTAGTGTAATATAGCTTATTTACTATATTAACTCTATTAATAGCAATAATTAAGGGGGATTAGGTTATAGTACTATATAGCTTCTACACTATAACCTTTACTAAACCCTACCTATTAGCTATAATTATGTTTTAAAGAATATTATCTTTCTTTTAGTTCTATATATAATATATAAAAAAGCCCTTAATAATAATACTAAATATATATTAGTTTAGCATTGCTTTTAAACTAAAAGCAGTGCTAACTTAGGCTATATTATTAGTATAAGGCTTAGTAGTATCCTAGAATATAATTATAGTGTTACTACTATAGAGGTAATATACTACTATAGCAGTATTAATACTAATAGCTTAGTTAATAGTAGTAATAGTTTCTTTAGGTAAGTAGTTTTATATAGCTTTAGCTATTATACTACCTTTAATAATAGTTTTATAGTAAATATAAGGTAGTACTACTACTATTATAGCTTAGATCTATTAGGTAGGCAGTTAAGTAATGCCTTTAGTAGTAATACTAGCCTAGCTTAGGGCTATTATATTCCTAGTGCTAATAGCCTTCTTTACTACTTATTTAATAACTTCTTTTAAGTTTTTAACTATAATAAGCTTATTAAGTAATAGTAAGGTTAATACTATTAATGTTTTAGTGTAGGTCTAAGGCGTAAGGAGGCTATATTAGGTATGCATTAAGGCTATATTATTAATATAAAGGATAATATTCTATATACTCTTTAGTACTATAGCTAGTATAAGTTTAGCTATTTTATTATATTTAATAGTAAGGTAGTTTAGTATTTACTTATATATAGGTAGTAGTATAAAAATAACTTAAGGCACTATTAATATAAAGCCACTCTATTCTATAAGTAGGTAGTAGTAGCTCTATATAAGGCTGTAATTCCTACTATTAATATTTATTAGTATTGCCTTATTTACTACGCCTATACTCTAGCACTAATGCACTATTAAAGATAGGGTAAAACAAATATAACAATTCTTTTTCTACACTTTTTAAGAGGTTTAGAGTCGGTTCCGCGTCGCTACAGCGGTGCGGGCGAATTCGCGAAAAGTCGTAAAAATTAATATATAACACTAAAAAAAAAACTAATTTTTAGATATTTATATAGAAAAAAAGCCTAGAATTTAGCAATAAAGAATTTAGTTCTAAGACTTTTTATAAATTTCTCTTTATTAAGAAAAATAGTAAAAATATATATTATAGGGTAGCTACCTTCCCTAACTAAGTAGCTATTAGCTAGCTTAGTTACTTTCTTTAATTTATTTCTTTATATCTTTACTAGTTGCTTTAAAAATCTAACCTAAAGACTAGGCCTACTTTATAGCTATTAGTCTAACCGTATAGCTATTAAAATAGGTAGAAAAAGTTAAAAAGTAAGGATTTATAGGGACCTTACAGCTACGAGCCCATGCACACGTAACCTTTAGTCGGAATTCCGTGGTTGTGCCGCCTGCGTGCGCGCACGCTTGCCGGCTTGCACTGGCTTACAAAGCCCCCTATAAAGTGCTTCTATTAGCGCTATAATTATAGCACTAATAGTGAGGAATCCCCTGTAAATAACCCTGTTATTTTCAACATAACTAAAAGCTAGTAAATTATAATATATAAAAAGCAATACCCTTAGTACGTAGTATAGTAGTAGTATAGTTATATAACTAGTTAAGTATATATAATATAAGACTATAACTTACTCTAAGATATAAAGTTAGGTAGTAATAAGTAAAGGTATTCCTAAAAAAGCTTTATAAAAAGTAAATCTACTCTATATAGTAATAAATAAAGTATTATAATAGCTTAGAGAGAGTAATAAGCTTATAGTAACCCCTTTATAAAACTATAATTAAGGTAATTATAAGGAAAGGGGGGGTATTTTATTATAGCTACCTATAATTATAGCTAGACTATGTATATAAAATGAAAACTTTTTGCGATTTCGCCCGCACCGCAGTAGCGACGCGGAACTAACTCTAAACCTCTTAAAAAGTATAGAAAAAAAGAATTACTATATCCGTTTTACCCTATCTTTAATAGTATATTAGTACTAGAGCATAGGTATAGTAAATAAGGTAATACTAATAGATATTAACAGTAGAAATCATAGCTTTATATAAAGCTATTACTACCCTTTTATAAGGTAAAGTAGCTTTATATTAATAGCACCCTAAGTTACTTCTATACTACTGCTTATATATAAGTAAATACTAAACTACCTTATAGTTAAATATAATAAAATTACTAAGCTTATACTAGCTATAGTATTAAAGAGTATATAGAATATTATTCTTTATATTAATAATATAGCCTTAATATAAGCTCAATATAAACTTCTTATACTCTAAACCCTCTTTAAAACACTAATAATAATATTAACCTTACTATTACTTAATAAGCCTATTATAGTTAAAAATCTAGAAGAAGTAGTTAAATAAGTAGTAAAGAAAGCTATTAGCACTAAAAATACTATAGCTTTAAGCTAAGCTAGTATTATTATTAAAAATACTATCTAAATACTAATCTAATAGATTTAAGCTATAATAGTAGTAATACTACCTTATATTTACTATAAAATTATTATTAAAGGTAATACTATAGCTAAAGTAGTATAGAACTACTTACCTAAAGAAACTATTATAGCTATTAATTAAGCTATAGGTATTAATATAGTAGTAGTAATATACTACCTTTATAGTAGTAATACTATAATTATATTTTATAATATAGTAAAACCCTATATTAATAATATAGCTTAGGTTAGCACTGCTTTTAAGCTAAAAGTAATACTAAATTAATATATATTTAGTATTATTATTAAAGGCTTTTTAATATATTATATATAGAACTAAAAAAAGGATTATATTCTTTAAAATATAATTATAGCTAATAAATAGGGTTTTATAAAGGTTATAGTATAAAAACTATATAGTATTATAACTTAATCCCCTTTAATTATTATAGTTAATAGTATTAATATAGTAAATAAGCTATACTATACTAAAATTATTTATAAAGCTAAAATATTTAAAGCTAAACCCTATAATAATACTATTTACCCTTATTAATGCTTTAAGTGCTTTAAATTTAGCTATATAGCTATATATTATATAGCGCCTCTATAGTATAGCTACTATATATTTAGCTAGTATAAGGGGGGTAAGTAGACTTACTTAGCGCTATTAGGAGCTATATAGGAACGCTATATTAACTACTTAGGTCCTTACCCTATATAGTTCTATATATATAATATTATAAATAAATAATAAAACTATATATATACTATATATCTAATATAGCTTTTAGCCTTTACTAAACCCTTTATACTAAAAAAAATAGTTAAATAGAAATGCCTAGCTATAGCTAGAGATATAATATTAATAACCTACTATTATAAAAGGCTTTACTATAGAAGTAAGTAGATAAACTATATATTTACCTCCCTAAATTAAGACTAGAATTAATATAGTAATTATAAGCTACTATAGAGGCCTTTCTAAGCTAATAACCTATAGCTACTATAGCACTAAATAAGCTAAGCCTAACCTAATATACTATATAGAGTATATAATAAAAGTTATATACTAAAATATATAGAAGAAAACCTACCTTATATATTTAGTGCTAAAAACCTATTCTAAAGCTAATATAATAGCAATATAAAAGCTAGGAACTATAAATAGTAAACTACTTAACCCTAGCCTTAGCTGCTTCTAACTTATTACTTAAGGTAGCTAAATTATAATTTATATAAACTACTAGTATAAAGCTAAGGCATAGTTAATATATAGGCAAGGATTAGTGCTTAATAACACTAGCAGAATACTATATCTATTTAATATACTCCCTTACCTATAAACCTAATTAAATATTACCCCTTCTTAACTTTATAGCAGCCCTACCTCTAGACTGTAGCATTTTCATTAGCGACTTTAACCAATACTACCCACTTTAGGACTGTTACGGCCGAACCTCAATAGGGAGCGACACACTCCTCGCGATAGCGACGCGGTGGCGGCTCGGACTCGCAACGCCATAGGGCGAAGTAACCTGGAGACCACCCCCGTGGGTGATCCGCGTTATCACCGCGCCTCTACCGACCCAGTCCGTTTCCTGTTTCGCGCCACACACTCTCCTGCAATGCTAGTCGAGCTTGGCTAGCGGCGCACCACTTTTTACAATTAGAACCGGTGCGGAGCTACTATAGCTCCGCTATAAAATATAGAAAAAGGTTATATATAGGTTTTCCTCCCTATACTAGGGTTTTTCCTATATAGTTTAAGTAGCGGTAGTACTAGTATTAGGCTCACAAGCCTAACTAGAGTAATAATAATAATAATAATTATAGCTACTTATATAATAAATATATAAATAGCCTTAAAGGGTTAAGGTAGGTATAAAGAAATAAGGCATATAATAGCCTTATTATAACTTAGTAGTGTGCTAAAAGGGCATATAAAAGGAGGAGAGAGAATATTTATATAATAGGGCAGAGATTTATACCTTTAAGTACTACCCCCTACCTAGCAGCTACGTCGCTATACATACTCTGTGTCTCAGTCCTCACTCTACTAAGCCATCTCCCATAACTAGCCTTAACATAAAGATCCCCTTTACTATAGTATTAATGCTTATTAAAATAAACCCCCTTAATATAATAGCTACTATAGTAGTAGCTATAATCTACCTTAACACTAGTAGGGTAGTTACTACTAATACTTATAAAGCTATAAAGGGAATTATAAATTTAGTAATAAATATAAATATAGAAACTACTAACTATAAGGCTATTTATACCCTTTTTAACCTAACTATAGTTATTTCTATAAAGGTTATAAAGGGGCCCTATAGTAGTCCCCTAAGGATTCTAATAAAGGCACACTAGTAGCTACCTCTTACACTAAAGAGTTAAACGCCTCTAAGCAATATAAGGAAGCTAAAAACTATTATTATAACTCTTTTAAGTGCTTTTAATATAACTATAAAGGCTATAAACCCTAATTCTATAAAACGTAAGTACCTAAGGATAGTAATAATATAAACTATATAGTTATAATAAATAACTTAAATATAGAAGCTAAAGAGTCTTACTTAACGTTATTAAAATACTATATAATTAAGAAAGAAGTTATTAAAAGTAACTTTAATAAAAATAAATCTAACTTTATAAACACTTTTTATACTAAGGAACCTATATTTCCCTTTAATATATACTATAAAAAATTATAGTATTTAGGGTACTAACTAATAGTTAGGTTATTAAAGCTATAGTATAGCTATATTAATGAAAAATTACTAAAAAAAGAAAGGTAACTACTTATCTTAAAGTAAACCTTTACTTTAATAACTAAAGATAAAAGTATAAAATCTACCTTAATATAAAAAGTTTATTAATATTAGTTAATAACGAGTAGCTTTAATAAAATAGTTATAATATTTAATAGGGAACTTAAAAGCTTAAACCTATAAATAGTATAAATTCCTTCTTTTATATTATAAAAACTACTACCTTTAACTTTTATATTAAGGGTAAAGCTAAAGGAAAGTTAGTATTTAATTACTTTACTATAACTACTAATATAATAAAGAAACTTACACTAAAATTATTAATTAGTATAGATTTTATATATAATTATAGCATTAGAATTAACTTTATTAACCCTAGGGTTATTTTCTAATTTATATATAATATAACTATACCTAGCTATATTTTCTACCTTACTAATATAGTCCTTACTAGGAGGGTTATTATAATATATAATATTACTATACTACTATATAGCTTAGAATTTATACTAGTTTTTTAGAAAGACTATATAGTATATAAGACTATAAGTATCTATTATTTTATCTTAAAGAACTACTAAATTTTTAATAGTATTATAAATTATAGGCAGGTAAAATACTTACTAATTTATAACTTTATAGACTTTTTAATTTATAATAAGCCTAACTAAAGGCTAAGGAACCTTTAAGGCCTAGACTTAGTAAACTTATACTTTACTATAAATAATATTAAAACCTTCTCTACTTTCTATAGTTATAATATTAATATTCTATAAAGCTATAAAAAGCTAGTGGCGCTAAAGAATATTTTTCCTTTTAAAGTAAAGGGAAATAGTAAGGATACTGCTAATAACCTTAACCTTAGAGTAATTAATAGTAGTATCCCTTTATATAGTATTATATACTTAAATAACGTTTTATTTATTATAAATAAATTTAGTATTAAAATTATAAATCTTAACTTAATAGCTATAAAAAAACTTATTAAACTTACTAATAAATATAATATTTACTATAACTAAAGGGTAGTACTAATACCTAAGAAGGAGTAAATATATATTAATTTTATTAATAGCTAGTAAAATTAACTAAAACCCTTATAAATATATTACTTTAGTAAAAAGGATTTTAAAAAATTTTATAAGATTTTTAATAAAAAGTATAAAGCTAGTAAGGTATCTTACCTAAAGGCAGGCAAGAAAGCACTATACCTATACCCTAGCTTTTTTATTTAGTATAATACTAAAAAGGAATATAAAAAAAGGGTAGTAATTAATATAAAGCCTATAAATAATATTACTATTCTAAATATATACCCTTTACCTAACTAAGGGGATATTATAGAGAATATATGTAGAAAGTATTAAATATCCCTTTTAAATACCTTTAGTTTCTTTAACTAACTTCTAGTGTAGTATAAATACTATAATAAAATAGTAATTATCTCTAAAAAAAAATTAAAGTATTCTATATTATAATATAAAGATATAAAAATTCCCTAGTATATACTTAGCGCTTTATAAATAAGTAATTCTATAAATACTACGCCTTTATATAAGTATATATTAATAATATTATAATTCTCTCTAATACCCTTAAAGAATATCTAGCTTACCTTAAGATAGTATTCTAAATTCTTAAGAAATACTGCCTATATATAGCGGCTAAGAAATCATTTATTAGCTACCCTTTAATCTAGCTCTTAAGTTTTATTATAAATATAGAGGGCATTACTAACATTAGTGACTGCGTTAAGGCATTTAAGAACCTCTAGATGCCTACTACGCTCTTAAGCCTTAAAACCTTTATAGGGATAGCTGGATTCCTTTATATAGGGGTCCCCTAGTTTAACCTATACATTAAACCCTTATAAGATAGAAAGACTAGAATCCTTTAAGCCTAGTAGCTTATTAAATTTTTTATTTACCTTGCTAAGACTTACAATTACTTAAGCACTAAACGCGTTCCCCTTACCTATTATAAACTAGTAGGAGACTACACTAGTATCTTTATTAAACGTTACTTATACCTAGCTAGCGTATATTATAAGGTTCTTTATATTAGCACTAAGAAGGTCTAAATACTTACTACCTATATTTAAACCCTAATTAATAGAATAGGCTATAATATATATACTAATAATACCTAAAAGGATTAATATAGTATAGGTGCTAATAAAACTAAGTAAGAGCTTAACTTTAATATAGTAAGGTTCTATAATAATATAGGGTTTGCCTAATATTAGGTAGAAGCTAAGGCTATAGTTATAACCCTTAATATTTATACCCTTAACACTATAGCTAACTACTATAAATAGAAGATTTTTAAAAGAATCCTAACTAACTCTATAGTTTAATACACCCTAGCTAGAGATATTTACTTTATAATAGTATATTAAAACTATACTATAGACCTTAATAACTTTAAGGCTTATAAAGCTATTAGTAAGGGGAATGCCCCTAGTAATAATAATGTATCTATAGGCAATAGAAGTAAATAGTAATAATATAGAATATAGTAGTATACTAAAAGCAGACCTTAGGGGGATTAATAGTTCTATAGGGGATATAGAACACTATATAATTTACTTACTTACGTTTTCTTTCCTTATTTAGTATAACTCCTATAGGTTAGTCTATAACTTAGCTATACACTAACTCTAATAGTTTTATCTCTTTTCTTCCTACTTTCTTAGCTTTATATATAAACTACTATAACTTTATTTTATTTTATTTTTATTTAGCTAGCTTAAAATAAGCTATATTTTCTTTTATAAAAAGGGGACTTATTATAGTTTATACCTAACAGCAGAACCTACTATATATAGGAGGGTTCTGCTTCCCCTTTCTTCTTATAAAAAGAAACTTTAACTATATATACACTTAACCACCTACCTATAACTTAAGTATTCCTTCTCTTTATAACTTTATAACGTACCACACCTATTGTGTAAGTACCCCTAACTTACGTGTGACATCCAGCACGTAACAATTGCATTGGAAATTACAATAACCTAATTACAGATGTAAGACATACAAACCTGGAATTAATTTTTCGCCTCTACTTATTAAATTCTATACTTTTTAAAATAAATAAAGTATATACATGTTATAAACTGGTCTAGAGGCTACTGTAATCTAGCATTAATAGAATATATTATTAGTTTTAAGAAAAAAAGGAGAAGAAGAGAAAGCCTATAGCTCTTATTATTTCTCTTTAAAGTCTACCTTCTTAAGCCTTAAGTAAGCTTATTTAAGGCTTATAGTTCTCTCTATATAAGTTCTACTCTATTTCTTTATAAATTTAAGCTATTAGCTTAAATTTATTGTATAGCTTTATCTTTACCTTTACTTTAAAAGCTTAATAACTCTAAACCATTCTTTTTATATACCCTTTGAGTATCTTAGTATTATATTAAGCTAGTACTTTAATATTCCTTGTAAAGTCTCTCTTTATATATATTTTATAGTTTTATTTATTCTTTATAATATTATTAATATTATTTTTTTCTTATTTTTTAATTACCTTCTATCATAGACTAGCCCAGAAGGCAGCTACGTTTTAGCGTTAATAGTATTATTACTAACTATTAGAGTAAAAGAAAGGAATTTTAATATTACCCTTCTACTTTTTAATAGTTATTATGACGTGTAAGATGTTGCACGTAAATAGGGGGTACTTATACAATAGGTGTAGTATATTATAAAGTTATAAGACAAAGAAACACTTAAGTTATAAATAGGTAGTTAAGTATATATAAAGTTAAAAGTTATTATATTATAAAAAGAAAGAGGGATAGAACCCTTCTGTATATAGTGGGTTTTATTATTATATATAGACTATAATAGGTCCTCCTTTTTATAAAAGACAATATAGAATATTTAAGATAAATATATAAAAAAGAACAACGCCTATTATATAGGAAACTATAAATATAACGGTTATAAACTAACCCTTAGAAGTTATATTAATAAGAAAAGAAAAATATAGGCTAGTAAATTACTATAATACTTTTTCTTTCTAATAAAAATTATAGAACCCTTATACTATTTACTTTTAATATATTACTATATTCTATACTTTTATATACATTATAATTATTACTTATTCTTATTATTAATAAATGTATTATTATTAATAAAATCCTCTTTTTTAAAATTATTATTAACTATTTTAATGTTATTAGTATCTTAAGATTTCTTACAGTATAACTTTAAATTATTTTAATTTTTTCTTTATTTAAGTTTAAAAATATATTTAACTATATTATTTAAAGGTAAATGTTTCTAGTCTAAGTATACTATACTATAGGAAACTAAAGAAGGCTTTTAAGAATTATTTATTTATAGTAATTTATAATAATATCAAAAGTATTAATATTAAGTTTTATAATAATATACTTAGCTTCCTTTTGATAAAACATTAGCTTATTATTTTATAAAGTGACTTTAAATTATAATTAAGTTTTACTATTATAATCAACAAAACTAAGCTATATATGTTTTTTTAATTAATAAGTATTACTTTATTTTAATTTATTATATTCAATAATTTATAATTCCTTAATTATTAAACTAATATTTAAGTTAGTTTAACTTATATAAAATATAATTTCAATTAATAATTAAAAAGTTATAATAAAAGCTTTTTTTAAAAAAAAAACTTTATAAAAAATTATCACAATATTAAAAATTATAGTATTTTATATTATAATAATAAAAGCTAGTTTTATATACTTAAATACTAAAGTTATATATTTAAATTCTTATATATATATATATACTTTATAAAAAAGTTTAATAAAAAATTCAGTTAATAAATAATTAACTAATTAAAAAAAACCTTGAATATATAGTTAAAGTTAAATATAATTATTAATATAACTAATTCTTTAGTATATATAGAAAATATATATATTATATATAGTAAAGTATAATATAAATTATACTAAAAATAATTATAAAATATTAAAAAATTTAAAATATATAGGGCTTATAACTTATTATATTTAAAAAAAGCTAATAACATATTTATACTTTATCTAGGAATACTTACACTATATAAACTATATAGTATAAGCATATCTAGCAAGATGCCTAATATATGAGGCTAAACTAGGGCATCGCGGTCCGCGGGTTCCGAAGAGCTTAGGCTAAGAGGAATCTAGGAACCTCGCGATGCGTACCACCTACTAGGCACATGTCGTAGAGGAGAATACTCGAGTACCTGCTGTTTCCTGGCATCAAAGATATATCATAAGCTGCCTCACGATAGCGGGCATCACTCCGTATAGCAAGAAAACACCACTTCGGAAGGCAATGCTCCAGTCCGACTAGTCCGTACCAAACAACCATCATGATTAATTGGCCTTTAATCTTCGGACGGCGGACAGCAGCGAAGCGGAAGACGTGCCTCACACCACATAGAACTGGAGAAAGCTCTACCAAGGGTGCTTCTGAGGCAGACACCCCTTCATCTGAAGTCCTAGGTGGAAACGGCACAGAAATTTGTGCTGGCAATGAACACGTTCAAGTCATTTTGCCATTAGGGGTCTGGCACTCGATTCTTGGCCCAAAAAGTTGTCTTTGCGCTGATATCATATTTTAGAAAGCCCATTTGGGTAGATTCGCTCGTGAACGTGAAATGCCTAGTTGGCTGGCAAAGAAGTTGACGGAAGGCGGTCAAATATGTACTGACGGTAAAAAAACGAGCAATATTGATCCTTTGTTTATTCTTTTATTTTTATTTTTTTATTTTTTTTTTATTTTTTTTTCTTGCAAATCGCCTCTGGTTTGTGAGGCAATCATTTTCACTCTGACTACGATTACAGGCGTGATTCCAAATCTCATCTGGCTGGCCGACGGAAGTCCTTCGATCAGGTACACTTATTTCTGTAGTCCTTGCGTACAACATATATCTAAGCTGCGTCAAGAAGGTAAGCCGCTCTGCTCTCTGGCATCGAACTGAGTAATCTCATGAATCAGCAAAACTGATCCGGTCTCGAGGGCGATCAGGAGGATTTTGTGGATATAGAAACATTCAATGTTTAATATCATACATAATTAGCACGAGATCATCTGGATGCGAAATTTTCGGGAATGACATTCCATCAGTTTTTCAGATCCAAGATCTTATCGAAAGGGCTTGGGACATGGGGTTTAACTCGCATGGTCGTCTAGAGACAGGTGGTATAAGAGGAACTCGAAAATATATAGGGACACCCGAGGTATCCGCCGCGTCGTTCGCTGTCTTAGCAAATATCAACGGGCTCATCGCTGAACCAATGTCCTTCACAGGCCCAAGCTCTCTTCAACAG
The DNA here is from genome assembly GCA_018360225.1 of Claviceps pusilla. Taxonomy (NCBI): domain Eukaryota; kingdom Fungi; phylum Ascomycota; class Sordariomycetes; order Hypocreales; family Clavicipitaceae; genus Claviceps; species Claviceps pusilla. The sequence continues at coordinate 8,659 of SRPW01000152.1, read as the reverse complement.
TGTTTCGATCCCGTATGTGTCCCAAGAATATCATTCTGAACGAAATTGTTGTCTAACCAGAATTCAGATGCTCAGTTAAAGCCGTTCGCGGCAGCAAGAACGAAAAGCCGTACCAGGAGCTGTTGAATGAAATAGAGGCCTACTTTGAACAGGCCGGCGGCAGTGAAGATCATATTAAAATACGGTCTACTGATCTGCCACCCATTTATTTACAGTTCCAAGGTGCGTTTGTGCCTTGAAATTGACAAGGTCTCTCGAATTGCAAGAGTCCAATCAGTCTGCTTCGAATGCTAAGATTGACCGCCATAGGACATTCACTGACAGTGGTTGGGTTCGAGAAAAATATGAAAAATAAATCTTACCTCTACGTTTTTGATCCGTCCATTCGAAATCCGCAAGCCATCAAGAAAAACAGCCGCAACGATCGTTCAGAAAACAACTGGGCCAAGATAGAATCAATCATTCGGCCCTACAGGCGCGGGGAGGCTTATTTTAGTAAGCATGATAAATTTGAGCTACTGTTGTAAGTCCTAACGTATTGCTCTTTCGTTCAAGCTCGTACCCGTTTCTAATCATGGACCTTAAAGCTTGCAACAGCAGGCTAACACATAGACGATTGTCTACTTCGCTGCTTTTCCGTCCTTGAGCCATTGCCGCAACTTCTCAAGCGCCTTGCCTCGATGAGAAATTTCGTTCTTCTCGGCACCGTCCATCTCGGCAAAGCTGTCCGAGGGTTCGAGATCAGCATTCTGTTATCGATATCACTATGAAAGAAATTATTGAATTGTGAGGGTGGATATTAGGCCTGTAGACCTACGTTTTGTCCTCATACTGAAATATCGGATCCCATCCTGTTTATGTATATCATTTCAGCTTGAATCAGCACTGCGATTCACGATACCACAGAACGGCCGGCAGCCAGCAGATTTCATTGCTTATCTCACCAAATTGTAGAGGTCCTCTTGCTGGGACAATTTTTCCCTTTATTACAAAGAGTCAGGCAACGAAATCAGTCTTTTCTATACTATTTTTGTTGTTGTTATTTTGGAAAGGCAGGGGGCTAACGTGAAAGTTGACTCACTGAGCATCTTCCTTGAAAAATGATGGGGTCATGTCCTGGTCCTTCAGAATAACCGAAGGTGCAGACTGCCTCTGCCGATTTGTCCGAGTAAGCCGCTAAGAGATTGTTCAATCCTTCATGGCCAATATCTGCTAGAAACCATTTGCTATGCTCAAATAAACGGGTGTGAGACGAGACCACAAACATAAAACACCTTGTCAGTCTTACATGTATGGTCCCGGTAGGCCAGCCAGCGCGTTAAAACATAAAGCTGTGTCTTCAACGAGCACTGGCCCGTTGATGATTTCAGCAGCTTTACGGCATTTGGATTCAGTCACGTCTGTGATTGTTCCCTGTACTTCTTCAATTTCTAGTGGATGGCTTCGCACCTCAATACTAGGCTCGAGTATAGCTTTGACTTCGCGCAACTTGTTGGCGTTGCCTGTAACAAAATTCACGAAGTTCGCCATGTTTGTTTTGGACAAGTATGTAATTGAGAATTCGGTACCTAAGGTTGAAGTCAAAAGTCAACAAACCTGATCTCGTCGGTACATGACGTGGTAGGGGGTTTGCACCTCAAGCTGTAGTCTCTCACACTATGGGGCAGTCTCCGTACAAGGAAAAGACCTTCACTGTTTGCATGCAGTCAAATTTCAGCTCACCTTTGATCAACTGCAAAAGCTTCGAACACGTAGGTACTGAGGACGCTCGGACATCCCACATAGACGACGCAATTACGTCGAAGGATTCACATCATCACGCCGAGAGATGTAGGCTCCTGCTTTCCTACGGATTTGGAAGCGCCCCGCTAATTGCATTTAGCTTCTTTTAACTTCATAATAATTTTAAAACGCTAAGTGTTATAATCCACACAATGAGGGAAACGTAATACGTATATTAACTTATAAAATTAAATAGCTAAGCTCTTTATATTCAATTAAAAATTTATTTCATAGTATAAATCCTTATTAAAAACTTTATTAGAATTATAGCTAACGTTTGTATACATATAATAGGTACCTAAAGATTCCTATATCCTTAGAGGTATCGCGTTTACAGTAACCTATACTATTATATATAATATGTTATATATAAGTAAATATAATAAGCTACTAATTTAGTTTTTATATGTTTAGATATAAAAATTAAAAAATACTTTTGTTATGCTAGTTGTACAGAAATCAGGGGCGATTAGGTAGAGTGAATATAATCCGAATTCTCTTTTTAATTAAAGGTAGGACTAGTAGTATTACTAGACTAAGACTTATTTCTTTTTTCTTTTACCTAGAATAATTCCCTATTAAATCCTAAAGGAATATTTCCTATTCCCTAATACCTTTCTTCCTATAACACACTATTAATATATAGATATCTAATTTATTCTAATAACTACTTATCTCTAATTAAATAATAAATTAGAATAAGGGTATATATAATATTTAAATTAGAATTTCTATATATATTAAATTAAGTATAATAATTACTCCCCCTTTAAGGCAATATTAACCTAATGTTATTATAATTAAATATATATATTAGTTCATTTCTTTTTTTTAATTTAAAATTATATTTTTATTTATATATATTTTTATTTATTATCTTTTTAATTTAGGATATATATCTTTATTTATTTATATATAATTCATTAATTATATTTAAATTAGCTAAGAAACTATCCCTAATGCTATCTTCTAGTGTTTAATTATTAAAGGATAGGACTTAAAAGGTTTTAAATATTAAATTAATTTAAGATTTAATAAGTTATTATAAAATTATAATTAAAATAGAAAAAAATTAATGAATTAAATAAAACTAAATTATTAAAAATTTAATTTCCTTAGAGACTTAAAGAATTAAGTATATTAAGTATATTCTAATTTAGACTAGATTTCTATATTAATTATTCTTACTTAGTATATTATTTAATTATATTTAATCCTTTATTTAATACTAGTTTTATTAGTTATCCTGCCTTAGAATATTAAGTAGAATTATAGTATATTTTTACTTTTAATACTAATACTAAAGAGTTAAATTAAATACTTTTTTCTTTATTTAGTTTTTTTTTATAAAAAGATAAAATAATTAATTTTAATTTAAATAAGGAATTAAGCTCTCTACTTTCTTATACATATTATTATATTAATAAATATAAGGAAAATCAACTAAAGAAATTAGTAAAGAAGGCTATAAAGTAAATTTAGCTTAGTAGATTAATATTTAAATTCTTTAGAATTCTAGTTATTTTTATAACTTTCAAAAAAGAAAAGGAGTTATAATTAACTATAACTTCTACTTATTTTTATATCTATACTCAGTGTTGGAATCGCTGCATTCTATGACAACGTGACACAGCTGGGAAGAGCCGGATTCGTGGCCACATTAGCTGCAGAATCCGACTCTTCTAATTAGTTTACGTGTGCAGAGTTTTTACTATAGAATCTAACAGCATTTTAATAGCTTTAATACTAGCTATAAAATGCCCCCTTTAAATAGCACTAATTATAATAGAAATTAAACCTTTTTATAAATACCTTTCTAAACCCTATGTTATATTACTAAGTCTTAAATCCACCTAGTATTCCTTAGAGAATTACTAGTATTTTAGGGAATACTAATACTAATTAGTAGGTTATATCTATCCTTAGAATATATTATTTAATAGATTTATAAGGATTTACTTAAAAGAGATAGAACTTTTATTATACTTATAGGGAGAATTTATATTAAAAGAAAATAGATTTCTTTACTAATTTAGCTAGTATTAAACTTTTGAAAATATAGCTTTCTTATAATAAAAATAGATTCCTTTATTAGTTTAGCTAATATTAACCTTTTAAAATATAGAATTCCTTATAATTTATACTATTATTTATAGGAAAACCTTTATTTATCTTACTAACTAACCCTTTATTATACTAAAGCTTATATAGGGATTATAAAACTAAAATGCTAAATCTTAACTAAAGCTAGTTAAAAACTATATTAAGTATTTAATTATAAGGATATCTTTATATAGAAGTAATAAGGAATTCTAAGATTTATTAAGGAATTTTATATAAAGTGCCCTTAATACTGCTTTATTATAAGTATTACTAAACTCCCTTCCTAAGATTATTTGTAAATATATAGATATTCTTACTTTAAAATAGAAAGTATACTAAAATAATATACTAAAAAATATAAAGATTAGTAATATATTAATAATTAGGCTACTTTTATTCTCTATTAATATAATATTTTAAAGTAAAAGAACCTCTAACTCCTTAATACTCTTTATAAAGACTTTAAAGGTTAAAGTACTAAAGATTTCTAATAAATAATAATAATATTATAAAAGGATTTATAAAATTTCCTTCTTACTAATAGTATACTAATTTTATTAATATAAAGTATATAATACACTACTTCCCTTACTGCTTTTATTAATATATTAAAAGAGTAGATTAAATGCTAGTTCCCTAGTTAATTTATATAATACTAACTATAAATTCCTATTCCCTTATAAGTAAGAAGCATTATTAATAATTCCTAATTAATTAATTAATAGATTTATAAGGAATCTAAGTTACTAGATTTACTAATATAAAAAGCCTAGGTAAAACCACTAAAAGGGTTAATACTACTAATAAACCTAACCCTTAACTAAATTTACTATATTCTTAAAGAAATTAATAAAAGCTATATAATTAATAAAAAATATAGTAAGAAACTATATAACTTTATTATTCTAAAGATAAATATTTTTAAAGATTAATATATATAAAATAATGTTCTATAGATATTATAAGCAAAAGCTTTTCTAATTATACTAAAAAAGAATACTTTTACTTACTATCTTATAAACTTACTAGAAAAGGATTAATAATTTATAACCTTACTAATACTATAAGGAATTACTTTAAAACTAAAAGTAATTAGTAGTTTTATTACATTAAATAGAATAGTATTTCCCTTTAGAAGGTTATTACTAATAACTCTAAGAAAACTAAGCTTTAATGCCTTAACTAAATATTAAAATAACTTTCCTATATCTATTATGGAATCTTTAATACTTCTATAGTAAATATAGAGCTTTAGCAATAGCTTATTACTACTATTAGTAGTGTTTCTGAATATAAGCTTAATATATTTAACCTTACTTTAACCTATAAAGAAGTTATTAGAGACCTTTATAAATACTTATATACTAATAAATTAATTAAAATATTATAATAGCTATTTTCTATACTAAATATAATAAAAGATAATAATAAAATAATGTTTACTGATTAGTACTATAAATAACTATTTAATTAGCGCCTTAGTAGCTAATTACTATAAAAATTATACTTTTTATATAAATGTTTTATATATTAATAAGCAGAATATTAGTTAATATTTTATATAAAAGAGGAATAGTAAAAAGCTAAGGATTCTTATTAAAAGAGTAAGAACTATAAGGGAATTCCCTTTAAATATAGCTTTAATGCATTTCTCTTTAAATATAAGGGAAAACCTAAGGTAACTAACACTAAAAAAGATAAGCACCTAGCTTAGAAGGTATTAAATGCCTATATTACTATATTAATAAGTAATACTATAACCCCTAAGCTAATATTTATATAATTTCTTATATATTTACTACTAAATCTATTTAGATTATTTAATTAAATAGATTTTTATAAGAAACTAACCTCTTTTTAAGCTAAATCCCTTTTAAGTACACTTAGAAATAATATAATTACTTATAAATTATTTAATATAACCCCTATAATATAAAAGAAAACCCTTAAGGTAAATTACTTTATTTTAAATAATTAATATTCTAGTAATATTTTCTATAGAATTATACTAAATATAAGAGTAGTAGAGATTTTAATAGTAAAAGCACTATAAGCTATAGCTTTATAAAGAATTATATTATATTTAAAGATTAAGCTTACTAGCTAATATATAGTTAACTTTAGTATAGGTTTAATAAATTCTTTAGAAATCTTATATATTTCTACTACTTTTAAAACTATTAAATTTTATATTCTTAATATAGCAACCCCTTTCTTATTTTATATCTTTAATATAAATTAAATAAATATAAAACTTAATAACCTTAAAAATATACTAATTTAAGGCATAAAGAAGGTCTTAATTATATAGAAATAGAGATACCCTTAGTAAATTCTATAGCTTAATAAAGTTACTACTTTCTACCTTTTAAAGGCTAAAATATATTAATTATACTAATATTTTAGCTATTCCTTAGTTACTAAACTTATAAAGCTACTAGAAAAAGTTAGTAAATTAATAAATAGTAGAATTATTAAGAGACTCTTCTATAAATATTATTAATACTAACTTTATAGTAAAGCTTTAAAATAATTTAAGTTTATACTAAAAAATAATATAAACTTTAATTATAAAATTATTATTAATATTCTTTAAATTAATAATAAACCTATATTATATATTATTAATATAGTAACTATATTTTAAGCTATATACTTCTTTAAGCCCTAAAAGTAAAAGGCCTAAAATATATAGAATATATTAAAAGAGTGCTAAATTAATACTTATTTAGGTCCTTTAAATAATATTATTTATAATATTAGAAAGAACTTTATTTCTATAGAATTCTAGTATATTATATACTAAATAGCTATTAATATAGAAAAGGTTCTTATTAAGGTATACTATAGTATTAAAATAATTAAGAGATATTATACCTCCCTTTAAAAAGTATATAATATTATTAAAAATAAGGTAAAAAACCTCCTTAGCCCTTCTTAAAGACTATAAATAGCTATTAAAGCTATTAATAACTTTACTAGACTTAATAGCTTTATACTAACTTTATTTATATTTAAGGCATATCTATAGATATTATATAACTCCTCCCTAAGTTTATTAGTAGTATAAAGAGCTACTTTACTATAGAAAGCTACTAATAAAGCTTAGTATTACTTTATATAAAGGTAAGTTTTTAATACCTTTAATATATAAAATAGTTTAAATACCCTCCTATTATACTTACTATTATTATAATTAAAAGTTTATATTTAGTATAAAAAAGGAGGTTAGTATAGTCCTTATAAATTACTATTATTTAATTATAAAACCTATACTATAGAATTACTCTATCAACCTATAAAATTCTACTTAATAGTAGTAAAGCTATATTACTATAATATAAAAGAGCCTATAAATATAAAAGAAATTAATAATAAAAATAAGGAAGATAAGATAGAGGATATTAATATAAATAAAGGTTAATTACTATAAGAACTACTATAATAAGAATATAAAAGACCTAAAAAGCACTTACTTATTTTAAATTATACTAAAGATTCTAACTAAAATAATAAGAAGCTTAGTACTATAAGTTTCCTTACTAAAAAAAAGAAAGATAACTAAAAGCTAATAGTTAATTTATATAGGTAGGGAAAGATTACTACTAAAGGATAACTATTTAAAGTGTTTAATTAAAAGGAAATTAATACTTTACTAATAAGAGATATCTTTAAATTTATTATATTTAATAAGAAAGAGTATAGTAATTAATATCTTTTCTACTTTTAAATAGTAAAAGAAATTAAAAGGAAAGGTATAGATAAGCTATATAAGAAATTAAGGCTAGTAATATAAGGCTATAATAATATAGAAAAGGCATAGATTCTAATATAATCCTTAATAATTTAATAAGTAAGCTAAAGGCTTATTATTATATTAGTACCTTCCTTAGTAAAAAATTATATTTTTTTATAGTTATAGAATATTATATTAGTATATATTTAATTAGAAATAACGCTAAATTACTTAATTATTACTTAATTACTAATATAAATTATATATTTATACCTAAAGGATACTATAATAAAAGTTATAAAGCCCCTTTATAATATTACTAAAGCTAGTATATATTAGTAAGTAACTTATTTCTATTATTACTATAAGAAGCTAATAATAATTACTTTTATATATAACCTATATTTCTTAATAGTATTTAATTTAATTAAATACTTTAGTGTAATTAGTATATAAATAAATAATACCTTTAGTCTTAGTAATATAAAGTTTTTAGAGATAAAGAAATTAGAATTAAAGAAAGTAGAATTTATAGTAAAACCTAAATAAATCTTAATACTAACTAAACCCCTTATTTTTAATAGATATATTTTATATAAATTTAATAGAAATTATATTAAACTTTACTAAAAAAAGTAAAGTAAAAAGCTTAGAGTTATTAAACCTAATAAGCTAACTATAAAGCAGTAATATATTAAATAAAAAGTGTAAGGAGTATATATATTATTAGTTTATTAACTAAAGGCTATATTTAATCTTTCTATTACTATATAAGTTTAAAATCCTAATAAATTTAATATAAATTATCTAAATAGAAGGATTTAGTAGTAAATATAGTATTATAACTATAGATTAAGGTATATTCTACTTAACCTTACTACTATAACTTTATATATCTTTATAAATAGTTTCTTTATAAATAATAAAGACCTTAGCTTATAATTAAAATATATAATTATCCTTAGTACTAAAGAAGTAGGAATTAAATTAAATTTTATACTAAAAGGTAATATTATAATATATAGCTCTATAAAAAGT